>JAUYWV010041119.1:0-16379 GCA_032274565.1 Nematoplana nigrocapitula
TATATATATATATATATATATATATATATATATATATATATATACAGATTAAAAATAGCTATTCTATGAATTAAAAATTAGATCATACTCTTGTTTTATAATGTATCATATTTATAAATCTATGCTATACAAAAGAAAGGAAACTTTTGAAGTACACTATATAAAGAAAACAGAACCATTCAAACTCCTATATGTTCAATATTCTCATTTCATTTCCACCAAATGAAATTTGATTTTTATCAATGTCTTTTTCTTTGCGCTCTTTCTATCTACAGTCCAGGTATATCAACGATGAAATAGTTGTCTGATAAATTATTATCAAATTCTCTTTACGTTTAGACTACGTCAGTTCAGTCATTTTTCCTCCAATCCCTGTTCAAAGAAATCCCGTTCATTTTTCCAATCGTAATTGAAACATGGTTACCAAGATTGTTAATCCTTTCAATTCTTGCCTTGAATCTTCTGTTAGTAAGAGTCTTCTTCTTCTTTCTTTTAACACTACGCTTGTTTTTTAAGTATCCCGTACCGTATAAATTCTTCTCTCGTCGCGATAGAAACTCCACTATAGAATTACCTGTCTGTCTTGAAATATGGTAATGTTATGCGTAAGAGGAAAAAGAAAATGATGCAGTTACCAAACATGTATTGGGTGCGATTGGTTTCGGCTATTGGTCAGCCATACTCATGCACAGGAATATTACAAAGGAAATAGAATCAAATTACGTGTGAATAATGAAACACAATTAAGCACAATTAAAACACAATTAATTAATAAAAAATCTTTCAGAAGAAAGAGACTCCATCATTCACCAACGATTTGTCAAGAGAAAGGGCTCTGTCTGTAATATAAACCGCCTCCCTCGCCGTCAAGTTAAACAGGCCGTCGTATGGTGACTCTATGGAGAAATGATATTTTGGTGAAACCGGTGTGTAGAATTATACCGGGTGATTCATAATTATTAACTCAAACTAAATCCTTATTATTAAGTTATTACACAACATTTATCATCTAAACTTAGTGTGCAGATAGTAAAACACTTGTACCATTTTTCTAACTAAAAATCAATAAAAAATGCACTACTGTAGTTAAACAATAATATTGATTTAAATTCAAATTTCAACATTTCTTTTAAGCAATTTAAATTCTAAGCTTATTTTATTGCCATTTACAGCATTGCATCAATAACAATGTTGCATAAAAAGTGTATTTATTCATTCAGCACTTTCAACAATGTAATGATAAAATACAACAATGAAACTTGAAAATGTTACAGGACACAACTTTACCGGTTTATTAACTGGCGACCTTTCCCATTAATACAATCGGATTAACTCGATCCCAGAAGGCGTTGTATGAATTCATAACTTCAACCATGCTATGTTCTTTGACTTCGCTATGATTGTTTTGCATAAATTATTTAATTGTTGAAAAGTGCTGAATGAATAAATACACTTTTTATGCCACTTTGTTATTGATACAATGCTGTAAATGGCAATAAAATAAGCTTTGAATTTAAATTGTCTAATGGAAATATTGAAATTTGGATTTAAATCAATATTATTTATTAACTAGTGCCATTTTTATTGATTTTATAGTTAGAAAAATAGTACAAGTGTTTACTATCTGCACACTAAGTTTGGATGATAAATGTTGTGAAATAACTTAATACTAAGTATCTAGTTTGTATTAATAATTATGAATCACCCGGTATAATATAAGTAGGATTAACAAGTGGGTCGTGCATTGCCATGTTAAATAAGACCACAGATGTCACAGATGAACAGTGGAATTGTAGACATATTTTTTCTTTAACGTTAATATATGCTGTTTTGTTTAAACTATATACTGTATATTCAAAGGACTGCAGTTTCTATAATATTTTTGCGGATTTCGGCCGGAAGTTTCCCTTTCGTCTGAAGATGTACAGCGGTTTAGAAAACTTGTCACATTCATTGTGAACAGGCAGAAAATAGAAATTGGAAAATAGGCATAAAAGTATACTTATCTGTACACACGGAACTTTGTGCTCTTGCAGGTGTACGTGAAAAACAAAGTGATGCCAAGTCTCCGAACAAAGATAACGCAGCAGTGTCAATACAGCGATCATGTGAACCTCAGGACTTCACGTGTGAGGAAGTTATCCATTAGCGATATACTGTACACTGTACATTATATTTGCAGTATGTGGCATGATAGTATATGTGTCTGTGTGAATTCAATCGATTTCTAATATACATACATCGGAATTACTTATGAAACATATGTCTGAAGATTTCATCGTTGGGAAGATTCCATGAAGTTCTCGAAGCCAAAATCGTATATATCCCAATATGAAATCTTGCACATACTTCGAACTTCCTTTAGAGGCCTCTTATCTACAGGTGCCGTACTGATAACGTCCATTTAGACGTTTTGGGATGTTAGGGAGTTAAAAAAACGTTCGCAGTATCTTTACCGGAAAATCCTGGACACACTTGAACCTGTATAAGTGTTTATCTCCTTCGGGCATCGCACAGAAGTCCAAATCAGGCTTTGTCGAGCATCTCATTCCCACATATAGATGCGTGATCATTAAACACTGTAAAAATAAATAATTGTTTCAGAAACAACAACACATTAATTATTGAAAGTTTTAATCCATTCGAATTAAATATATGCTACAAACTTTCTAAAATTGAATAACCATATAACATACAGTATATGTAGATAGATGTACTGTACATTTTGAGCAAAGAATTGGTAAATTAAAAAATGTATGGTTTCAAATGTTCAAAGAATTCTGATCTGTTGCTGCAAGTGGAAAGATGCGAAGCCGGAATGCATTTTATCCGACTAAAAACCAAGTAAACTCACCACCTCATCGGTAAATTTAATTGATATTTGTTTGTTGAAAACACTTTGAGCAAATTTAGTGCAATTTACGACCGACTTTGTTCTTCTTAAAGGCCCATTTAAATAAAAAAGAAATATTAATTTGCGATTTTTGTTTGTTCCGTTTGTGTTGTTTTTGGAATTTTAAAGAATTTATCGCAATTTTGCGACCGATTTTGGTCATCTTTAAGGCCGATTTGATAATCCCGATATTTATTGCAGATTTCGGTTGTTTGTTTTTTGTTGTCTTTAATTTTCGGGAATTTAGCGTAATTTACAGTCAAAATTTAGAACATGTCCACTTACTAGGACAATCACGTACGCAAACTTTTTATATATATATAAAGGCGTGCATTTTCGCAGAGTCGCGTCTTTGAACAGAATTAGTGAATTCATTTGAACACCTCTGTATAATTTAGCTTCATTTAGACGAGCTGTATAGTAGTTTAATTCTAAATATATAGGATCACGTTTTGATGAAAGTTTTATTTTTTGGCCTTCATTTTTAAGACGTTGTCCATTGTTCGATTATCTATATATATGCATGTATGAGAAATAATGAAAGCCTTCATTCACACTTTGAACAGCAAGAATTCTTTAAAATATCCATTAGGATTGGACGAGGTAATGATTACAGTCAACAAATGGAAAGAAAGGTCTGTGCAGAAAATGCAATGAATTTGGAACCAGTCAGCCTAATCCGTCTAGCATCAAAAGTATCTTCGAAGACCATCCACAGAAATTGTTCACTAAGAGTGAACATCAAGATCAAGTCCGATTCAGGACGGGAATGAATAGCCTTGCAATGGTACATAATTTTCTGGATTTTAAAAAGACATTTGCGCGCGTGTGCCATGACTCGCTCTGGCATACCACTAAAATGTAAAATATTATGGCTAAAAATGACAATCTTCATTCGTAAATTGTATGACAGTTAAAAAAACAAAATATCTCTTTAGTGTTTGTCTTTCAGTGACAATTGGAGTCTTTGCCATTTTTTAATGTGGATCTGGCTCTATAGGGAAGTTCTATCACAGTTAAACATAACCGCGCAAGAAACCATCCTGGAACAAGCGGGAAGATTGAAACATCATGGACCGGTATCAGTAATAGTTCATGCATGGCAAACTGTTGGTTACCGTGAATTAATCTACTGAACTCCGAGTTTATCATTCGATGAATGAGTAGTTCAGTAGATTAATTCATGGTAGCCAACAGTCTGCCATTTATTAAGTTTTAACGCGACGATGGCGTGTCGCTTTGCTGAGTTAACTCAGTTAACCCACACTTTTAGTTAACCAACACTTTCTACCAATAGTATGAGTTTTCATGATTTAACTGAATACTCTTTGCATTACGATCAATAGCTATCATTGGATAATTGAGAAGTAATATATCACCAACGATATTTATCTAACGGTTAACAGCCTAATGGCTCGACTAAGTTGTGATTTAGTTAAACGGATAGATTGAGTTGGTGATGTGTTTAATTAAAATAGCTGTGCCGCGGAATCCGATTTCTATGGTTTTCACCGATTTTGCTGGCACTTTTGATTCTTGCATATGAAATACCACCGTCTAATATTTACGCTACAGAAATCACGGTTACGACGCTTAAGACATTGATTATGGCGTATGAAAGGCTCAGCTGATCAATTATATTTGAATACAGTTCATTGAGAATAGATAAACCTCTACATTCGTCGGTGTTGAATCATTTTTTACGATGGACGAAGCGTTTGATGACTGACCTATTGGATTTTCTTACTGACGACATTTTAGACGGAGAAAATGATGAAGATTTTAGATTTATAGTGATACAAATGAGGAAGGTTTGGTTTATCTTACCAGGAAACAGTTCAGTGAAGGAACTGCGAAGAAAGATTTGTCGGTGCGGCGTACTTTAAAAAGTTGGGTTGAAGAAAAGAATAAGAAACTGCGTTTATCTTTGGTGAAGATTCCCATTCGTTCTTTTGAACAATGGTCTATCGAAGAAATAAACACGTGGTTACCGGTTTTCATAAGTGACGCGAGAAGTGAGAAAAAAAGAACCATACAAAGCTAAAACATTAATGGAATATGTTTTGATGCTACAGTCTACTGTCGTGCCCAAAATGTTATGCATTATTTCTTAAAGGACGAAAGATTTCAATCAGTATACGCAATTGCTTGGAAAACGTTATGAAAATGCGACAAAAGGAAGGCCTAGGGTATGATCTTCAGAAAGCAGACGTTCGTTGTGACAGAAGTCATGGAGAATAATTTATGGGAGAAGAAAGTGAGGATCAATACATAGAACTTGGTTTAATTAATTTTAAACATACACTTATGTTTTTTTCTATTACTAATACATGTTTACAACGCTATTTTATTCTTTTCAAAGAAAATTCAAGCGGATGAAATTCGCCGTTTCACGTCCGGTAAAATTCATCCGGGTAGAATTTAATCTCTCATGAAGAAAAATCACACTTTGTGGTAAACAATACCAAATTCGGTGAACGCAAAATCAAAGGCTGAAGTGCGGAGCACAATTGCACAGACAACCAGCGCCGTGATTAAGCTCTAAATATACTCTGTGGAGACAAAAAGGAAATAACGATGAAGATGGGAGGTGTGGAAAGAGAGTGAGCGGAGAACCAAGAAAGAATGTCACGCTGTTACTACATCAATTCCATTTCAATTCATAATACATCATTATTAATGATTTGAACAAAATACTGTCTGTTAAAAGTTCCCGCACCGCTAATAAAATTAAAGACTGTGAATATGTATTTCAAAGTTTTTAGAAATATGTTATAATTGCTAATTCTTATTTGTTAAATCGTAAGAGCTCTACGACTACATTCGCGCCTTCGATACAATTAAACACGATCTTATACATAAAAAGGCGTATATCCTGCTCCTTCCTAAAACAATTCATGTCATGGACCTTATCATATTTATCCCAACGTCTTCAGCGAGTGATATCTGGCGTTCCACAAGGCTCCGTCTTATGGCCTATATATTTGAATTTGGTGGTCAGATCATACAAGAATAAGTTTACAAATACATCTTGTTACAAGTACACAGATGACACTAATTTTGTTTACCATTATTAAAAAACTGTATCAATCACTATATCTTAGAGAAACATGAACATTGAATCACATGGTCTATAACAAATCATGACTTCATTTTAAACGCGGCGAAAAGCAAAATGCTTATCATTATAGTCACCAAGGATGACACTGTTCCAATTCACATAAAAGATGTACAAATCGTAAAATCAGTGAAAATTCTGGGTGTGTATATTATTGACTGTTTAATCTGGGACAAGCACATACGATATGTTTCAACACTTGGAACAGAAAATTGTATTTATTCTCTTTGGGTATTAAAATCAGTCCTCAGTGAGGTCGAACTTCATGATGTTTTTCGTTCTTTTATTATACCCATCCTTGAATATGTATCATCCCCTTTGTGTACTTTTCCCTTAATATGTCTTTGTCACATTCTTGTGAATGGAGAGAGCGCATTCTATTCTGTTATTCGTTCTCGTTTAATTTATGTTGAGCATCGTCGTTTCATGTTGTCCAAAAGATCATTTAGCAGTATCGAGGATACTCCAATCATATTTTGTATTACGATTTACCTCCACTGTCGTATAGATCAAATGTAGAATTATGACTTTTTGTTTTACTGCACGTTGGTTGAATTCTTTTTCCCTTTTTGTATCGCACAGTTTTTGTACTAGAAGTTTCGTTTTACGTTGTATTCCGATTCTCAGTTTGAAATATATTCACTTATTTATTTATCAAAGTATATATACTGTACATTAAACTGAGTCGTACTTGTATCATAAACTACAATATGCCTTAGCACTTAGTAAGACGCATTCAAAGTGTAAACACTGCGGATTAAGGATAATCAAACAGCGAAGTCTAATTTGAATTTGCAGAAATAACATATACAGAAAATATACTTTTTGGCTATTTTACATGTTATGTTAAACATACGCCATTAGAGCTATAGAAGAGTTTTTAAACACATTTCAAAATGACTCAATATCGGGTAAGTCCTCCATCTGCAAAAATCACTTGCTCACATCGCGAACGCATAAAGAAATCTTCCCTATCCATGTTGGTTGATTGCCTTTCCAAATTCATCTCACAAATACTCTATATGGGATTGATACCCATGTTGGTATAACTGGTATGGGATTCATGGAATTCATCGACTATACCACATCTGGCAGCAGAAAGCCCTGACCGATACTGGCCATACCAAATGGACTACAGAATTTTGCCGCGGTCCTTCTGACCAGTAAATGTGCCGACTATACGAGCACTATTACAGACTTGAGATTCCAGGCGATGTCTGCAGAAACCATTATATATCAGCCACCACTTCCTGCATGTCTTTCTAACCACCCGACTGCAATCTGTTCAGGCGTCCTTGTTCTTCGAAGCCGTCACACTCGAAACCTTGAATCCGTCCATTGTACACCAAATCGACTTTCACCGGTGAAGACCACATAACGCCAGCGCTGGGCTGTCGACCAGAAAAGGTGCTGACGAGCCCATCGTGAACTGAAAGTTCTGTGAACAGCAGTGAGTCGCGGGAATTTCAGTGGGCAGTAGCTTCTAAGCCCGCCAGCATGGAAGCGTCGAGATTTGGTTGACGGAGAGACTGGCTATAATGCCGAAATTTATCAGAGAAATAAAAAAGAAAGATGACGGAAGATATCCCGCAGACTCGCTAGTCTCTATGTCTTCTGGGATTCATCGATATATTTGCAATAACTCAAAGACTTTTACTTTTTCATAGACAACCAGTATGGAACCGTGAAGTAAGCACTAAATGTAAAAAATGATCCACGTGTAACGCAAAGCGGAGTTGGATCGGATAAAAAACAATCCTATGTGATTTCCGTCGAGGAAGAAGAAAGAAATAAGGCAAGATGGAGCATTGGGTAGCGAAAATACGTCACAAGTGAGCAACACACTATTTCAATTGAATGGCGTTCAATTCGCTATCAGCGGGGCCGAGGAACATCGAAAACGAAAAGTAAACGAGGTCTCCATTGAAAGGAAACTTGTATTGCCAGCAACTTTTGTTTTTAAAGAGTCTGTTACTAATACCTATAACAGGGGAAAAACATCGACGAATTGAACACTTCCCTTAAAAGACACACTGAAGGCACTCAATGTCCAGAGAGATATCATGTTGAATTGTAGGAGAAATAGTTTTCTAAACGACCCGAAAACGAGCGGAATGATTTTTATCCAGAACCTCTCACAAAACTTACGTCTGAGTTTCCCGTATTTGCATTTATCCAGTTGTGTCATTCATTTGGTAAGAATATTCTATCTAAAAAAACACCTGTACGACGATTATGTCAGTCGGTTGGCATTGATGGCAGAAAAACAAACCATTTTTAAAGGTTTCATGTGCTACGCGAATGTTTCAAGCAGGCATAGATAAACAATTAATTTTGAAAGTGACTGGCTATCGATAAATCAACAAAGTAATGAAAATGTTTGTCCGAAACTTTAGCCATCCAAATCAACTTTCAACTTTCCCAGTTGTACAAATGTTATCATCAACAATAATGGTTCGAATTAACACAACTGCCGTGTCCGATTGTTTAAACAATTTTTGTCAAAAAGACCCAAATGTGTTCGAAGATATTTTTTAATCATTTGCTCTATATTGTGTTGTTGCATTATTGATTGTCGATCACTTAGTAATATAATTACCTGTTAACAACAGAATAACAATTTCTATACGTATAAAACTATTCAAAATATATGATGACCTGGTAACACATGAAACATATTTTAATTTGTCACAGTGACTTTACAAAACACATTCTTGCAAATCAATAACTTCTAAATTTTAAGTCAACTGTACTCATACTGTATGTAAATCAATGTACTCTGTTAATTAATTAATACTAGTGGTATACTGTACTCCACAGAATGGATAAGAAACCAAAAGTCGGAGGTGAGGAATAGACATGTTAAGCTTTAATTGTTTTATTCATTTTTCTTGCAAAACGAAACGTAGCTAACGTTGTTATAATGATTGAATAGTCACATGCAGGGCAAAGAAATGAGCAATCATTTCTGCTATACAGTTTGAAACTAAATTTGTGAGTTCTTTGTATATATAGAAGATCGTCATCTACAGTATATATCGCAACACCTTTATTCCAAAGTCATTCAGTTCGCTTTTTCTTCAGTTGCAATTATTTTTCTTCTAAACAGGTGAAAAATATTTTTATTAAGGAAGCTTTTGTGGGAAAATATTTTTCTTCACACTCGCACCATCTCTCACCCTGGTAAGCAGTTAAAGAAGAGTATTCTAAAATAACATTATCGCAACTATCCCCATGGTAACCCAGCACTATCAACAGAGTAAGCACTAAGTATATAGAGCAGAGGTAGCAAGGATAAACAATACAGACTATATGTGACTCTGGCAAAAAGAAAACTATGGGGAGGAGGTCTGGTAAAATTTCTTTTAATTTTTCGAGAAATGAACCCTCCTCTCTCGTTCGCTCGGTATAGGTTAGGTCGAGGCATGGATAGAGAGAGCGACTATAGCCCTGTGAGCACACCACAGACGCGCACACACGCATGGGAAAGGGGAATGAACATTCGCTCTAGACTGTGTGGTATATGGGGAGGAGAGTGCTGACTACAGTCCGCATGCACAATCAACTCAGTCACTGTGCAAACAGCAGACAGAAATGGGTGTTTGTTTTGCCTGAGCTCGCATTATGCCTCCCCCACACACACACCGAAGGAACACGACCGAAGTTGAATTCGAAGCTGTCGTCGACGAGCAGGGAATCCCATTTCCTGACGCTGCGAGGAGCAGAGCTAACGGAAGGCCAGCCTGTTCTGCTCATTTGACTCACACTTCATGCTAGACAGCCCACCGAGTTGAAATCGCATTAATTGAAAGCGACATTAAACCTGTTGTTTAAATGCCTTGATCAAAGATTTTTTTTTAAAAATCTGTGCGCAGTTTTAAAAAATCTATCACATTATATCTTACGAGTAAAACTCTGTCATTAGTTTGCTATATAGATGCCACTTCGAAAACCCTTATATAAATATTTACTTTTAGTGAGATATTGCTGTCGAATGAGTTCTTACTTAATAATGAATATAATTTTACCTTCGTAACTTTTAGTTTAAATGAGATTTATTCTATAATTTATTTCTATACTGTATATGCAAATGACTTTTCCCTATATGCGAGGGGGATGGCTGTGGATCCCAAACTTTCTGACCCAACTCTTGTACACCATTAATTCGTTGTGATGAAATCATTTTCCGGAGCTCCTGGTTTGACTTGCCAGTAGAAAGTCAAGATAAGTTCGCATTCTTTTGCGTATACCTGTTGAGTCACAATCAGGACGAAACTAGTCGTATAGTACAGTTGGGCCGGAAACTATGGTATTTACAGCCAGCCCCTCGTCTAGGGAAAATGCATTTGCATCTACAGTATTATTTCTATATGCTTTTTTTCTGAAGCCCTATGTCCCTATGAACGAACTGATTGGATAGATTTCTTCCTCAAGGTTTATTCTAATAAATCATAGATATAAGGAATTTTCATAAATCCACTCTACATGTCACTTCAAATGCACTGGGTGGCGCATCCTCCTTTTCTTATTCACCTTTGGATAGCTGAAAATAGTTCCTGTGAACTCGGTCGCAGTAGGGAAGGTATTTTTCTCCGGCGGAATTCAGCATGCGGCTCTAGTCGGCCGGTCCAAAAGACATATCTGCACTGGTGTTGCAGCCATTTCATAGACCTCGCAGCGGAGACTGGATCTCTCAGACAGCGTTTTTCATTCTGTTACTTAACTCACTCGTTTAGTAAAAAACATCAATCACGTTTTTTCATTTTGTATAGGTCAAATCACAAAACGACTGCAGTACCAAGCATCCACTCGTGGTCCATCGGTAGCTGTCCCCCGGGAGGGAAGTCCAGGGTCTCGCAGTACTTGGCCATCCGTTGGATGGACACCCCTGCCACGTGAAGGCGTGAGGGCTCCAACGTCATTTTGTGCAGGCTTACTTCGTTGGGCCTCGAATGCCTCCTCCAAGTGATCAACATATCGTGGATCATCTGCGCATGTCAGGCTGCTTGGCGTATAGCGGAGATTCGTTCAAACCTCAAGCCAGCAAATAACACCTCCTCGTACCGCCCTATCAGCCTTCTTAGCTGTGTGGCAAGCTAACCGAAAAGCTGATCGATGAACGCCTCTCGACAATTCTCGAGACCAGGTCCCTCCTATATCCAACGCAAGTCGGTTTCCACAGAGGCCGCTCGGCCGAGGAGCAGAGCGGTGCGGTCATTCAATATAATTTCGATGGCCTACAGTCGAGAAAGCCTGCCCTTCGAACTGCCCTATTACTAGTTGACTTCTCTCGCGCGTACGATCGCGTCTGGAAAAACGCGTTGTATGTGGCACTCGCCCGTAAGGTATCCTAGATGCATTACCAGATTGGCCAAGGCCTCACTGTCCGACCGACGTGCATTCGTGAACTGGGGCGGATATAGGAGCGACCCAAAAGTTTTTTCGGAAGGTCTGCCCCAAGCATCCGTCCTAGCCCCTACATTGTGGTTGGTGTATATGGACAACCTTCCTCACGGTGCTCCCGGTGCAGTGTCTATCCGTCGCCTTTGCGGACGACACTTCCTTTGGCGATCAAGGCACAACAGGCAACGCATATTAGAGAGCCCTGCAACCAGCCACCACTTGGCTTGTTGAGTGGTGCACCCGGTGGAAAGTAGATCTCAGCCGTATGAAGTCCGTGGTCTCCTTCCACTCACTGGACCCCGCGAAATCAAAGGAAAGGCTGTCCCTCGTATCATGCTCGGAGATACTCCGGCTCCTTTCGAACTTCACCCACGCCTCCTGGTAGTCTACCTCGACTGCCAGGTCACATTCAACTACCACGCAAAGACAACAAAGAAGATGATGCAGAAGCTTGCACAGGTACTCCGTTGCCTCGCCGGTCGCACCAGGGGACGAAACCGCAAGTCGCTCGAGGCGACATAGAAGACATACGTCCAACCTGTTGCCCTGTGCGGGCTTCTTCCTGGATGGCGATGACCGCCGATTCCAACCAAGAACTGGTAGAATCCCCGCACCGAACAGCCGCACGAGTCATCACATGGTGTTGCCGGTCTACTCCGGTGCCCACTCTACTAAAAGAAGCAGTCCTCGCCTCTCCGCGAGCGCACCCTCCGCCGCCGCCAAGAGACCTCTGCGAGGACCTCCGCGGTAGGACCATGCCGCAAAGACTTCTCGCTCCGGATAAACCTGAACAGTTTAGACGGAACTGGAAGGACCTGGTCAGATTTACCGCCAGGGGCGTGGGCATCGAGACCCTCGAGAGAGAGATAGAGAGAGCCAGACACCCTAACCGTGCTCTTCCTAAGAAAACATCAGCAGAGTCCGTATCTATACACGGACCTATCCTCCTCAACCTCGCGGGACAACCCTCCTCACTTCAGAAAGCTCGCAGTGCAGGCAACCATCGCCGCCCTCCCCCCTTCCGATATTCACCTCTGGACCGACGGCTCAGTCACTGACTGCGTCACGAGCGGTGGAGCCGCGGCGGCCCTGTTCGTAGGCGGGAAGCGCTATTCCTCGCTGGCTGTCCCCGCGGTCGCGGTCGCTAGCTCCTTCCACGCCGAGATGGTCGCCTGCCTTGAAGGGCTGCACCGCGTTTTGGATATTCCAAACAAGGCCCATAGACGGCAAATCAGCCGGCGCAGTGACATCGTGCGCAGACATCGTGCGATACGATGGGGACCCCCACTGCGCCACCCATCGATCCGCTACCATTGCTGGTCTTACCCTCAACCTGCCCCACACAACGCGCGAGGAGCAGGTTGTGCTGGCCCAGCTCCGCACGGGGCACACGCCGCTGCTTCGCTCAAACCTTCCCCATCGGGACGACAGACTCGCCAGACTGCATCGACTACATAGAAGCCCCCCAGGACGCGCAACATCTAATCCAAACTGCCCAAACCATGCGGCCACTTGTCTGCGATTCCTCGTACCTAGACCCTCGTTGGCTATCCTGGGACAGAGCGGGCCGGCCGTGCTGTCCTACCTAAGGGTGGTCGGGACGCTGACGCGCCCTCCCGACCGGAAAGGAACAACGACTCGTGTCGTCTCCCCCTGTGGCCACTGCTAATACCCTCTGCGGTGGATGCTGGTGTCTACCTCTGCATAACAACTATCATAGTAGTATGCCACGTTAATCACACAGGTCTGCCGTAGAGGATTTGGTGGGCATGGTTGGGGGGAATCAATGCCGTTTCCCAAGCGAAGGGGAGTACCACCTCCCAGCGGGAGGTGCTCGAGAATGCCGAAAGAAAAAACAACAATATCCTGATGGATAGCACCCCTCGTGGTGCACCGCCTAAAGTCCGTCAGTACAAGCGGAGACTGCCCAGCTTATGGTGTCCCCTTCTGTGGCGACTAATGCTAATGCCCTCTGTGGTGGCTGCTGGTGTCCACCTCTGCATAACTACTAGTACAGTAGTACGTCATGCTAATCCCACAGGTCTTTGTGGAGGGTTTGGTGGGCATGGTGGGAGGGACTCGATTGGATCCATGGAGTAGCAACATCTCAACCACGACAGTATCGGACATATGGCTACAAATAATAACCGTATCAACAGACTTGCCTATTAAAGAAATCCAAATAATGTATCCAATCATAAGCAAATAGGCAATACTGAATGATGTTTTTGCAATTGCTCTTTGCCCGCCCTTAGCGCTGTTATTGTATTTCCGCCATGTAGTAATATCTTTGGAATTGTAATTATAACTTAGTTCGTAAATATCTACAGAGCCTATAAGGCTATAACCCTCAACTCATTTGATCATTCTTTCTTTTGGACAGTCAAGCAACCACCAGTATATCAATGCACACGGTGCATGTCCTCGGGGTCACCATGAGTGCATGGTTTCGCAAATTCACGAATATACTGAAAGTCGGGCCTTTTGGTTAAATTACGACCACCCTTGTGTAGAAAGTTAGGGTATCACTTGGGTGAAGGCCAAGCTCTCTTCATTTATGCTAATTATCACGCATAATCGACGGGTGTTATTAAATAACGATTTATAGCATACTTTCTGAGACACTATGTCCAATATACCCAAGTCAGATGTATGTACCGGCACGGACAGAGGATTCCTTCTCTGTGAACTTTCCTATCTGAGGATCTCGATCCTGCTCCACTGGCGCGATCCGATCCTTGACAAAAAACACAACTGCTGACCTATTCAGAAGACCTGGCGAGACGGTCGAATTGTAGAGATCGTTTTGCCAATATTAATGGAGACCCCAGAGGACATATATTTGCAGCTATTATGGCTGTATTCTCGTATCTTCCTCGAGCGTTCCTATATATAGTCTTTCTGGCATTCAGTTTTCGTACCTTCTGAGGACGGAATGTTCTCATGCGATAGAATCTTAGACTCACGCCATAGATTTTGAGATTTGGAACGTATATACTGTACTGAAAAGGTCACCTTACACTTCTGTATAATGTCGAGATTATTCATTTTCACGACTCCATCTCACCACTTACAGCAGCCTGCCTTCCACCTCAGTAGCACCGATATTTTTACACCAGTAGGACGACCAAATCAAGCCTAGTATTAGTAAAACGCTGACCCCTTTTGTCAAATTTGTATGATTACTCTACTAGGGAAGGACTGTGGACAACACTCATACAATTTTAGATTATGAAATACAATTTTGTTTAATACGCTTATTTATATTACATTGAAATCAGTTTAAAAAGATCACAAACACGTTGTATTTTTAGCATCATTGTAAGTATAAAGTTAACATATCATTTTTATTGTATGGCAACTTTGTGGTTACAATTTTTTATATCGTTTATTAAATTATTAATAACAGATTTTAGTCCATATGTTATAAATTACCACGAGACTGGTTATTTTAGTTATGTTTCATATTATTATTACTATTTATTATTATTCGAAGTGGCTATTAATATTACACCGCCCCATTCGGTGTAATAAGAAGTCAGCGGCTATTACACAGGCCTGGTAAATTTATAATTTTTAAAAATGGTATTCGTTAATTTGTAATAAATAATATAAATATAATTTGACTGTAGACCACATTGTCAATTGATTTAACAGTATGTAACAGCAAATACTTTCAACTTCTTGATGGTCTAGCAGTTAGGATTCATGGCTGTCACTCAGGAGTCAGACCCTTCTGGAATAAATTTTTTGTAGTCATAGACATATTCTCAGCAATGCTATGGAATTTTGGAATCCTTGCTTTGCTGTAATTCACAGTATAAAATCTTGAAATTTATTGATTTTAACTATAAATTAGCCTTTTTGGTTAATAATTTACATATTTTGTCCAATTCATGCTGTGAGATTCACAGCAAAAAATATTTTCAGAGGATGTCCTCCGAAACAGTACTTTATTTGTCAAGTGGCCCAATTTTGACTCCGGGTATAGGAATTGAAAAAAAAATTTTTTCAATGTTAATAAATTTAACTGAACCAAAACTCAACCTTAATTTAATACTAATTATTGTATTTGATATCATTTTACATTTAATCTTTTAGAAAATATAAGCTTTAATCTTTATTCAATTTATATTAACTATTACATAAAATAAGTACAATTTTCTCTACACTAGTACTACTGAAAATTAACCGGCAGCAGTATATAATGTATATTTAGCGTATAAGGTAGTGAATATACAAATGATCCGGTGTATTAAGTAACGATACATTTTGTGAAATTAAACTTTCCAGATATAGGTATCAACAAAGGGGATGTTGTGGTAGTAGTTTAATAGTATAGGAAATGTCAAAGCATAGATCTGGGACCTAATCAATGGACTCTGGGAATCTGGAAGTTGAGTAAAATTGGGTGAGGTTGGCGTCAGATATATTACTCATTATCAGGGAGTAAAGTATCTTACTATTATCAACTATGGGTATGGCCCTAGTCGCTTTGCTATTTAGCAAAATCTGCAAAATTGAGATGCGACGAATGTCATCAGAAATTTAGTTTTCAGGGAGAGAGGTCCTCCAAAGAAAATATTGTTTGATAATGGAGCAACTTTCTGATCTTCAACGATGACAAAATGTGTAGCAAATGGGAGGAAAAAAATATTTTTAGCGACGACTATGTGGTAACTACAATTATCACATTGTCCTCAATTTTTAGATGCCCATATACAGTAGGGCGCAAAATATTAGTCACCCCCTCAAAATTTTGTATTTTTAGTATTTATATGCTATACACTTCTGTTTATCCCTTTATATATGATTTAAAATGAACTTAAAGACACACGGACCTTGCACAAGCATATATTTACCAAAATGCATATGAAAAATTGACACTAAAATTATATATATGTAGGGAACCATTTATATGTCAATATGTCAAAATAATGTCAATGTGGGTCAATAATTTGTATT
>JAUYWV010041230.1:0-16373 GCA_032274565.1 Nematoplana nigrocapitula
TTTATATTAAAATCTGTAAATTTACGTTTGTAATTATTCGTTTCTTTGATAATGAGTCGTAGTTGCGGCTCGAAACGACAGAATTAAAGCATTCTTTTTTACAGTGGGTTTTTTCTTTAATCAGGGAATTTCATTATTTTTTAAAAATCAGGGGAAACTAAATGGCTTTATTTTTCATTTTTTAATATCAATTTTACATTTATCTAAAGAAAGTAAAAAAAATTTTCGCTCGCTCCGCTCGCTGAAACAATATATGCAATATTTGTTTCTGTAATTGTCTAGCATTAACTTTTATTAATTTTCTTTTTTTATTCCTTTGGGAAACCTAATATGCACTTATTTAGTATATATAAATATCGGAAAATCGGAGGGAAATCAGGGAATTTGATTCTAAAAAAAGCGGGGGAACCCTGAGATGTGTTTTCATCATGTCAAAGCTTCATACTCTCACATTAAGAGAAAAGTTTAAAATCTTGAACAAAATTGTTTCAAAATGTGGTGACATTTTGTTTTAATGATGTTGTCATGGTGATATTTTGATAATAGATCATATCATATTTCTATTATGATAATAAAGCTTTTTTTAATTTTCACCAAAAAATAATTTCCAATGCTACATATAATACAAAATAAAAATATACCTAAAATATGTAGTAAATCTTTCTGCAGATTTTTCTACTATTTTTCAATTCTTATTTATATATTTGTTTTTCTAAAAACTTATAGATTCTGCTAATTTTTCTATCTATTTTTCTACAATATCTCAAACAAATCAGCAAGCAAAAATACAATACTTTAAAAATATTTAGTATAGAAATTCTATAAGGTGTAACAAAGGTTTAATACATCAATAAATTATATTAAAAACAATTACTATATACCATATTTATTTGATTAAACACATTGGTGTTTATTTCACAACTTCATTTAGAGGTGTGTTATTTATAATTACGAAGGCATTTTCTTTCACTACATCTGATTTTAATGCAATGTACCTACAGAAACCGAGTGTGCAATGGGTGTTTTTAAATGATTAATAGCTAATAGAAAGCTAGGCAATATATCACCAGCTTCCAGAGTTAGTACCATTGATTTAAAGCTATTTTTTTAAATTGTGACTAACAATGTTATCAAATTATGAGAAATGAATTATTGTGGCAAATATTTGAGACCAGTATTAATTTAGCTTTTATAGGTTTTAATGGGGCATTTATTTGAGCGTGGTATTTATTTTAAGTATGGTGTTTAATCGAGGAAATACAAATGTTACAAATATATACAAAATACATGAATAATTTTATTATATATGGACTCTGTGATGAAAGTAGAACAAAGTTTTAGGATAATCACTTAAAAATTTAATTAAGGAGACTAAATTGCACTATTCAACATACAATAAATGAAACGTTATCTAAAACAATTAGTAGAACTGATTAACTTTATCATGCCATCTTTATTTACTAATATATTCACAAGTAAAACTTCTGTTTTCTCATTGACCTAAAATGCAGATGACCATGGAAATGGTTTGTTTACATACTTTGCAGTGTGTGCCAAAGCAGAAAGATGGTGCACCCAGGTACTAGCAATGCACATTATCCCAATCTTGCCTGCATCCGCATATTTTTGTGAAACTTCAGCTCTCCCTAGATATACAATCCCTACTCTCTCCAGAATCACCTACAAGTCATAGCACCATACTTTAAATGACACCATTTTTCAACTCATCTCTGTACATATACTATTTTAAAGCATACTGACACGTACATGTGCTGTAAATGTTTGAACGTGAGGTAAGTTTACTCCTCAAAAGAAGTGAACTTGTGGCCGAGTAGATAACTCTTCTAGGTAATACTCGTATTGCCAGTGGACTATCTGTTTCCTAATGCAATGCATAGGCTAATAGTTCAAGTAGACCATGGAACAATGTCTCACTGATTATAGTTTGCTTATGGTGATTTTCTTTACAACCAATGTATAAACTATAACAAGCTAATTTTATTTTATTTTCAGTACAAGTTATATTTCATGAATATGAATATATATTTGCTGTCAGCATATGTAACTTTTATTATTATTTATTCTATTCATATCTTAGAGTACAAGTCATCATGTTTAATAAGACTAAGTTGAAAGCATTCAATGTTGGGGCGATGAATATTGTTCCGCCTCCTCCAAAAAAGGACGAAGGAGATAGCAGGAAAAGGGTAATTATGAGTGCCAACTTTGACCACCATGTGTGTGTACTGGCCAGTGTCTTACTGTTTTATCTATATTTCAGGAGGAGGAGGAGACAGCTCAAGTTTATCAGGAGTTTATTGAAACATTTCAAGAAACCTCGAGCAGTAAAGTGAGCAAGACGTGGGTAAAGGGGGGCACAGTGAACCCGGGAAGTTCGAGTAAGTCAAGCGCGTGTATGAGAGAAGTGTGTTGGAGTCAAAATTTGATTCTGTACTTACGTGTTTTCCTGTTCTTCAGCGAGTAATTCCGAAGGCGCTGGAAGGTTGTACAAGCCGACTTCGCGATTGGCAGAGAAGGTGGAACACAGGCGAGAAAGAGAAAGCCGTGGCGATGACGACAGGCGGAAAAATACGTCCATGAAACCGGTAAAGGGTGGCTTTTCCTTTTCATTCTCACACCTCCATATTTTCAGTATTCTTATCCACTGAACCATCACCGTCTGGTCCATCGCTTCTTTATTACGTATCATTTCTGTGTTCTTGCTCATTAGTTAGAATATTGCGAAATCCAGGTAATTCCCGTCTCACTTGATAAAAACAAGGACCTGTAAGTTCAATGATGTCCTCTCCTTCCCTTCCGGAAAGGCGGACCATCTTATTGAACTGCGAGGATACTTCAATGCCTGGCTGCTTACCTTGATTGTGTTCATATACCAAGTTCAGATCCAAATTAATCTCAAATAGCCGAGAAAATTTGTTTTCAGCACATCCAAGACAGAATATACATACATATACAATGAGGGTCCCTCGTATAGAGATGTGAGGATGCTTCATTGCCCGCCTACTTGGTTTAATTATGTTCATAGCAAGTTTTAACTAAAGCCAATCTCAAAATACTATGAAAATCGACTCTGAACAATAGTGTAACAGACAGTCAGAATCTTTATAAAGCTGCGATGAATTTTGTTATCATTTTCGGCCATATAGTATTTCCTTAAGCATTCCTCTTATTTTTCCGCGTTCTGCTTGTTCTCTCTCCTTCAGAGGTCAAATTATTTCATCTGCTTTAACCGTAAAATGTGACTACTTTCTATAGAAATAATCCTTAAACTTTCTCCTATACTGTGTATCAACCACCTGATGTCTATTATGGAGACTCATTTATCGGACAGTTTTGCACAACCTTTTGTCACGACGCATTAGTATCTTCAAACACCATCTACATCCACTCTAACCAGCTCCCATATGCCATTATGGCCATATCTCAACTCTTCGCTGTCCACAGTCTAAGATTGTCTTTGAATACTTTAACAAAAATTCGTCTCAGTTGCCGATTACTTTAGAAGCCTTCCATCACAACTCTCGGAACACATATTCAATCATGCATTAGTTTTGTGTGTTTATCCATTATTTCAGGCTGTTCCCGGGAAAAGACGTGAGCAGGATAAGAAAAAGTCCAATTTGGAACAATTTAAAGAAGAACTGAAAGCGTAAGTAGTTTCACATTATCATTAGATTCTTTCTTTAAATGGCGGTTTCACGATCTATGATATTATATATGTAGAGATTGGCTAAGTCAACAGCAGTAGCGTTGATACAGTAAGCGGGGCGACTCGCCCCAGTGCTTATCAGAATCAAAAGGAAACCAGAATTTTAACATTAATTAAATACGTCAAGGTAAAATCAGTTGGAGGACTGTGAAGGATGGTTAACCTGTTCTCCACATTGGCTTGATATGATGTTTCGAATTGGAAAACTCTCGAGTCACGATTCATAGTATAAACGAGTTACATTTCGTGTATTAAATTGGCTTAGAAAACCGGAATTCGTCCAGTTAGGCAATTCCTTTTGACTGCCCCCCATGAACCGCCTTCTCCTGGCGGTGGTGTCTTGGTGTTACATTCCCTGGCACCTACGGTGTCTCCTCTCTGCTCTCCCTCCATTTCATGCTTTCTCACTACTGCCTCTCCTTTTTCCTTTCTCTCCTCACTTTCCTCTCCCCTCTTTTTTCACGTTTCAATCTTTCCTCGCCCTCCTTTCTCTCTCTCTTTCACTCCTCTCTCTTTCCTGTCTGTCTGCCTGTCTCTAATTGACCTCGGGGGGGCCGGCCGCCCGAGCAGCCCAGTCGTCAGCGGGAAGTCCACTCCTTTATTTCCTTCCCCTCTTTCCTCTATCACAAAACTTCCGGTTGACTGCGCGATGGTACCTTCCCATAGTTTTTTATCTGTCCTCTGCACCAGCGTCGTCAGCGGGAAGTCCACTCCTTTATTTCCTTCCCCTCTTTCGTCTATCAACAAAACTTCCGGTTGACTGCGCGATGGTACCTTCCCATAGTTTTTTATCTGTCCTCTGCACCAGAAGTGCAGAAAAAAATGCGCGGAGTGCATCTAATGAGTATTCCACCCTGTTGGGCATCCCAGTTTGCAGGAGCAACGCGAAATGCGGCATCAAGGCAGGCATCACCTCCCCCGTGGCGGAAGCCGGAACGACGACGCCAGATCGGATCACAACAGCGACCATTCCCGCCGATCCAGATTTGATCTGCCATCCGGTGGCGGTGGCGGCGGAGGAGGTGCAGGCACTGGTGCGGGAGGCTCGGTTTCGACCGGGCGGGCTCTGGGCGGCGGAATAGCACCACCTTCCGATTGTGAGTTGTTGCGCTCTGGAATTTACTTTTTGCATTTTTTTGCCGGGAATATCTTCTCCTTCGTCAACAATGGCTGTTTGAATCACTTCGCGAGCACTTCTTTGCATTTTGAGGCTTTAGCAAATCATTTTCTTCAACTGAGGTAGGGATGCACAACCAGCATACCGAATTAGAAAATGAGACCAATAATGGAACATGGGGGCATTTAATAAGACATAACCATTTCCAGCAGTTTTAGATGTGCCGTATAAACAAACAAGGACCGGTAAGTCCAATGATGCGTCTGAAGGATATGACGTATCGACTTCTAACCAAAACCCGTTTATTATGAAAACCAGAAATTTAACAGAGACCTAAATTTGAATACATCTTATGCAGTTTAATTCAAACCTTAATAGGTAACACTGGCAGGCGTGATTAAAGCATCGGCAGTTGCAGTCGCTACACGGGAGTGATTAAAGTTCAGTTTCGGCAGTTACAGTCGGCAGTAGCAGTCACACAAGCACCAGGCATACGCCACTCCGAAGAAACGCTCCCCAGATATACACGCAGGACAGTCTTCCAACTCCACTCTAATAAATCCCCTGTCCTCCTCGAATATAAACACGAGATAAACCCCACACAACACACATTCCCACTCTGCTTCACACACATACACAACACCTCTTCAATTGCCCACATCTACACACCACACTAACCCCGGCTTCGCTCTGGACAGAACCCCTCGAGGCGGCAGACCTCTTCGCCAGATGGGGAAGGGCGCTAGCTGGCGGCGAAGACGTGGGGGTCCCCGGCGCAATTCAATAAGACGCGTCGGGGACGAGGTCCGCAGACTGACAGACCTACCTGATACTTAGTAATTTAAATCTCAGTTTGAGAAGGTTATTAGTTAGAGATAGAGGGAAAAACTGAACACATCTTATGAGCTAAATTTTTGGTTATTTCTACTTGACGTTTCTTAAAAAACGAAATAATATGTTGTACAGCCCATTAATGTTCGTCTTCTGGGTAGTTCTTTATCCTTAATAGTACGAATAAGCAATATACTGTAATTTAAGAACTGGAAACTACAATTTTTAATTAAAAATTGGAAAATTGTGGATGATAAGCCCTATATACTTCGAGGCATATTAACCATAAACGAAAATTTCTTGTCGATTCTTCTCTCAGATAAATTAATCAAGTATAGAGTAATCCGGACAGTCTTTGCAACGTGAATATGGTCGTTTAATAATGACTGTTAATTGTGTTTATGTGTATGCTACCGAGTAAAAGCTTTTATTAAATCGGATATAACACATCATTGATTATAATCTTTTATTAATCATTCTTTTAGCCAGCCGACTTCAATGTGACCTTTTCGGAGAACAGTTTGTCAAAACCAACAGACGATAAAGAAGGTGAGTCCCTGTTTCTATTCGTTTACTGACAGTGAAACTAAATACATTCGCACATCCATCATCACACAATTATGATTCACTAAGGCTCGGAGGTATTAGTTTTACTTTTCCCCCAGAAGTTGAATGATCGTAAGGAAAAATTGCAGAGAGAAGACTGGCATAGATTGACGATGAAGAATCTTACTTATTGCCTATTTTAGAATATTAAGTTTTCAGTTGCTGAAGTAATAAGCAGACCGAAACATTAAGTTTCTCATTGAGGAAACGTCGGGACAACGTTTTCTTTGTCTTCATTGGGTGACAGTGAAAACTTTAAAAATCCAATATTTTTTGGTAATAAGAATTACGGTAATATGATGAAACATCAAGTATGACGAACATTTTGAAAATCTTAAAAAATATATTGTGTTCCAAAATTTGGAATTTGGGAAATTAAGGTTGACCGTTTAGATTTAATAATATGCAGTACCTCATTTATCTTTATTTGAAAATATCTGTATGCGGCCTTCTTCTTCTTACTATTCTTATTCCCAGCAGCAGGGGTAATCACACGTGCTTACAGCTGTAAGGCATAATATACGGCAAAACGAGCATGTTTTGACAAGCGATGTCGTGGCCTAGTGGTTAAGTAGTGCAACTACTGATCACTTGGGGTACGGGTTCGAATCCTACCCAGTACTGACAAGGGGCAATAACCCCGAAACCGGTCTGGTAGTGGATAAGTTCAAATATCATTTTCTGCTAATCCTTGTTAGATGCATTCATTCTGCATCCTATTTTTTGTAGATTTTTATAGTAAACAGGCAACGCAAATCTCACGGAAATTTCCAGAAAAATATCAGTCGAAACTTAGAAAAGCTATATAAACTTTCTTTGTTCCAATAGTTCAATTGTATGATTTCCTTTCTAAATTCTGAATTTCACTCATTTACACTTTGAAACATATTGAAAATTAATTACGGAATTCACTACACTGTTTATCTTTCAATTTCTACTGCTCACACGCTCGCTCATGCTGTTTGTGGTATATTAATACAACGTCATCAGCTTCTGACCGATTATCGCAACTTTATGAGCGAGACCCTAATATTCTATACGTACATTGTTACTGATACAAAACTACCAATTTAAACTCGTGAAAGTGCTTCTTACAAAGTTTTGTGACACACTGACCGGTACATAGTCAGTGTACACACACCAAAACATACCTACTAGATGATTTTATCTACTGTACAGTTTGTACAGCTTTTAATACTGTAGAATGTAGAGTGAATACAATATATAAAATGCGTAGTAATGCTGGTTTATTGCTGCAATTGAATGATATAAAAATACTAAAATGTGCCTAAAAATCACAATTTAGTGCGAACAATAAATCTACAATTTAGCCAGAGCGGTGGTTGGCCGTGTGGTTAGAGACGCTGACTGCGAAGCCAAGCATCCAGGGTTCGAATCCTGTCTGTGTCACTGAATTAATTTCAGCACCGCTTCCCTGACAGTGGCCGTGGATGGTGTGTAAAAGTACTAAAAATAGCATTGGTTTGGTTGAAAGGCCCCTCCACTAAAAGCACTGTCTGGCCGAGGGTAAAGCCGGCGCCTCCACGTGGTGCTCTCAGGTTGAAATAGCGAACTGGCTGGCAACTCCCCGGAGCTCGCTGGAGAAAAGAGAAGAGTCGAGAGAAAGAGAAGAAGGAAGGGAAGAGAAGAGAGTGTCAGCGAGTCGTGATCCAGTGCAAAAACTGTGGTCAACTCCCATCCTCTGGAAGGAGCCGGGTAAAAAAACAA
The DNA here is from genome assembly GCA_032274565.1 of Nematoplana nigrocapitula. Taxonomy (NCBI): domain Eukaryota; kingdom Metazoa; phylum Platyhelminthes; order Proseriata; family Nematoplanidae; genus Nematoplana; species Nematoplana nigrocapitula. The sequence continues at coordinate 8,013 of JAUYWV010041230.1, forward strand.
TTTAGCCAAATCCGATGCCTCTTCTGCTGCTAACTCCCCACTCTCTTTCTCTGCCTCATCCTCCTTCATCTAACAGTCTCTGCATTCCTCCTGGGGGTCTTCTCTTAGCAACAAACTTCCAAATACTTCCTCTGGTGAGCTTCTTCTTCCCCTTCCCGTTGCGAGCTTTCGCGCCTTCGTTGCAACGGGCACTCCACTCTTCTTGCCTCTTACCTCCATCGGATTGGTCAGTCCGAATCCCCCTCTTGCATTCTGGAAACAAAGATATGAAAAATGCATGGGATACGCGTGACCAAATCCTGTTACGTTGCCTGAAAAATATCTCCAACAGGATCTTGTTACACGATCGTGTATTCTCAAAATTATATAAACTATATATATTTTGTTGTTTTAGAATTTCTGGAAATGCCTGGCTCGTGTTCGCGGAAAGGAATTATCAAAGCCAACTTGGGCATAGAAGTGACGTCTGGTAGAGCGGATCACCAAATGCAGATAGAAGGAGATATTGATGCGAAACCGAGCCGGCCCTGTTTGAACAGGAGAATTGAATCTATCGGCACGCTGTGGAGCTCCGTTTTCTCCAGTTTGGATGAAAAGATGGACAACGGTTCGTTCCTATCTCCAAATAGGACTGCGTCTACTCGCACGAAGGACCATATGGGAACTCTGACCAAGGATCTGTCAGATTTTATTGCGGCTGAGAGAAGCTCTGGAAGAACGATTGATGAGTTGAAAGTAATTTTTAACGATGGTTTTAGATCTGAGCTGTGTTGTGTCAAACTGTGGAAATTTCCGTTTGTTTTAGAAAAGGTTTGGCGATACGAATCAAGTATTGATGTCACTGCGGTTCCTGATTGGCTCACACGAGGTATGATCGATAATAATAAGGCTGCAAAACAATTGATGTAGAGATTTTTATATTTTCTTCCAATGGTTGTCTGTCCGAATTGCTTATCATATTTCTAATTAATTTCGACAATGCACATAATTTTTTAAGAAGTCAAGATGAGCATACTGAGTATTTTATGCAGATAGATCATAATATCCAGCAGGAGCTGACGCTCTTCAGTGCAATCAATATACTTTAGCACACTATCCTGACGAATTATTTTCATTTGATTTCTGTCGTTTTGGCAGTGGATTTCTTTCGAAAACCATATTGCTGTTGTAGTTTCATTTTTTAAGAATACCTGGGAACGTTCTTATTTTCTGCAAGTACAACAGTGTGTCCCAAATGTAACTTACACATTTTGGTTTCCTCCAAATCGAGCTGATTTCAGCCGATTCTGCTGAAATTTTAACAAATGAAAGTCATCCAATGAAATCGACTACATATCTATTATATTAAGCAAGCTACGTTATTCCTGGGTCGGTTGGTCGCGTAACGCCAGAACACGTCTGATTGGTCAGTTTGCTGACAGAAAGTCAAGAGAGGGCGAGCCAGCCAGCGCGACTTGATTCACTCACTCACACAGGCTGACTAGCTGGCTTAAGGCTGTACAGTCAGCCAAGTGATCTATTGATTTTCTCTCTCACTCTGCAAGCAAGATTACGCAAGCAAGCGGACACTACCGGAGCCTGCGTTTGAACGCACGCTGAGCGATTGAGCAATTGAGCACGTTATGCTTATTCATAACAACACTTGCATGCGTAGCTGCAGCGGGCCACTGGTATTTCATTAGTTCTTCCAAATGAACAAAATGGTTGTGTTTTCAAAGCAGTTCTTTCGATACAATGAAATCAAAACTCGATTTGTGTTCTTTCTTGTTTCAAATACAACCAAACACGGCGATCAGAATCGCTTAAGGGACGTAAACAAGTCTATTGTCATTTTCTGCGAACGCAGTACGAGTTGCCACCTTGAGATCATCGATGGTTTGCACCGTCTGTCGATACATCAGCTGTTTTAGCTGGCCACATAAAAAAATCACACGCTGTGAGGTCCGTTTCGCGCCAACCGGGGACCGTTAAACGTCCGATTCAATAAATCGCGCTAGTCGATACCAGTGAGGTGTCATAGTAAAGCTTCATTTTGCAACACCTACATTTCTTGCAACATTGGTAGCACATCGAGGTTGCGCTGCTATTTCACAACTTAAAAATGGGGTTATGAAACCGTCTGGCAAAATTTAAAAAATATTACTTTCATTTTTTAGCAGGATCGCTGCAATCTGTTGGAGGAAAACGAAATATGTCCGTTACATTTAGGACACTCTGTATATAATGATGCAGAGAACACTAACAGTCATGTCTTTCCCAGTACATCTTGAACGCTGGGGGAGCATCTCCCTGACCGAGGATGGTTGTCCGTGCTGCTGATCGTTCTTGGCATTGTTTTTATAATTTATTGCGTACTTCAGATGCTACATCATCTACTACAATTACAGTATATTTGATTCGGCCTTTTCGAATTCTCCGATTCACTATGCAGTAAGGTCCACAACTGAGGATTGACTAATATGCCGAATCTGGTGGTTCTATCAGCTTTCTTCTGGTATACTTTGTACTCTCACTTTTACAATGAAAACTTCGAAAAGAGTATTGTCTAGAAATATTATAATAGACTGTTGTATAGACCAGGTTTGAAATGTGTTTTTTATCGCAATGATATCTTGTTCACTCTCCTGTGGCGTCGTATGTAGTTTCACTTTTGTATTTGCTCTATAAACGATAAAAAATCCAATCTTAAGTTTCTATATGTGAAAAATATAAGATTAAATGCTTTGACAAACATTTTCTGTCATGAAGGCGATCAAATGTGGGTGGCCGAGTGGTTAGCGACGCTGACTTGCACGGCCAGACACCCAGGGTTCAAATCCTGGTTGTGTCACTGAATTAATTTCAGCACCGCTTCCCTGACAGTGAGCGTGTTATGGTGTGTAAAAGCACTAAAAATATCATTGGTTTGGTTGAATGGCCCCTCCTCTAAAGCACTGTCTGCCCGAGGGTAAAGCCAAACGCCTCCACGTGGTGCCCTCAGGTTGAAATAGCGAAATGGATGGCAACTCCACGGGGCTCGCAAGTGTCGTGATCCAGTGACTGAGTGTAAAAACTGTGGTCAACACCCATCCTCTGGAAGGAGCCGGGTAAACAAAAAAAATCAAATGCAAGACAATGAATCGTTTATACTACTGTATAGATACATTTCCTCATTTGAACTTATAGATATGAAGTTAAGTAAGTAGATTAATAATAGTATGTTTCGTTGTATAGTCCAATTATTGTCTAAATTACTTCTTTCAGGTCCGACCTCTGGGCACAACATGCCTTCGATATATTCATCGTGATCATCTCCGACCTTGGTTTGTGCACTCGTACCGGATTACAAATACCCATCGCGAATTGGTGGAACCGAACGGCTGTACACCAGAGAGTAAACGTAGAAAAACCGGGGAATCTCAGAATAGCGCGGATTGCGAGATCAACAGCTTGCCTTCTGCTGTCGATTCTGCCAAACAATCAGCATCATCAACAGCGGAACACACCGTGATGCGGTCCAGGGCGAAAAAGTAAATACGTGTCCTTCTAATAGTTCATGTACTCCAGCTTAAAAATACGTATATTCAGAAATGTAAAAATTAAAAATGCTACAAAGAATGAGTCTTTATATAAAATATTAAAATGCATCTAGGATTGTTTACTTGCATAATAATTAATTGCGATTTGTATGCTACGATATCTCAGTGCAAACAAGATACAATAATAAATAGTTTCCATAACCAAAATGAAACTATTTTCGTTCTCAGCAATCGACGGAGAGATTATTCTGGGGGCGGAGGGTGCTTTTGCGAAAGAACAGCACAGTATGCGACAGTTTAATAATGTGCTGTTGAAGGGTTATGATTTAAAAGTACAATTATATATAGCCGTCGTTTTCAGGTTCTAGATCTCTAAATATATATAAAATGAACCAAAAATATTGAATTATCTATATTATCGGGTATTGCCGGAGCTTTTAGTTGAACGCACGCTGCATAGCAACTGAGCAATTGAGCGCGTTGTGCTTTATTCATAACAACACTTGCACGCGTAGGTGAAGTGGGCCACTAGTACTCATTGTTATCTATGAATAGTATGATTCCATCTCTCTGAAATGAACAGTATATGTAATAATAACATGACTATTTTGAAAAGTAGAAGCGCGTACTTTGAGAAGAAAATAAGGGTTATTTTTAATTTTCAGTCACAATGCTTTTCGGCAAGAAAGTTTCTCTATATCTGACTGCATATGGGCAAAGAAATAGTATTTCCTTCTCCCTAATAGGACTGGATCTTATTTTTGTATAAGAACGCGCAGTACATTGTGAGATCTTATTTAAAAAAGAACAAAATTATGCAATTTATAGACATATTGCACGGGCACTACCAGATCTATATATTGGAAGAATCACAAAGCGACTGGGTCAACGCATTGGTGAACATACATACTAGGCACAACGGATCGATCAAGTGACGTGCGGAGTTTTTATTCTACGTCTTTTCAGAGCTAATAGCGCCTCTTTTTGTTTAAAATGTTTATTTATTCCAGTTTATATTTTTGATGTTTTTCTCTGTATTGTATTGTTTAGATTCTTTGTGAATTTGTATTTGTTTGCTGAAGACAATCTTACAGTATACAGTATTGCCTTACCTGTTTTTTTTACTTTGAACCTAAATATTGGTGTACAATTATTTTCGTTTTTAGACGTGATGACATTTTCTACCTCCCTGAGCCCTGGAGAGCTGTAAATAGTGATATCCAACCTCTTCTGTTCAAATTAATCGTGGAAAACATTTTTTCACGCATTATTCGATCTCCCGGTTTGACGGTAGCGTCTCTCATAGAGTTCTATGCGGCCTATCATTTGCCAAAAACCATTCGAACCGTTGTTTTGGTAAGAGTTCGGAAGTAAAGTTCAGCTTGTCTCGGTTCTTATTGACCTGTCTACTATTGCATTGTAGTTCCTCAGAGACATGGAAGCCCTGCGAATCTTGAGAATTGTCGGAAATGGAAAATGCGGTCTATTTTCAAAGAGACAAACACTTGAGCTGAAAGGTAACCCCTCCTTTTATGGCTTTGTAAATAGATAGAGCTTCCTATTTGATGGATAACGACGCTAAACTTAACGTTACAAAACTGAGACCCGGATGCAGCTGGGCTATGTTGTACAGAGTCTCCATTAGAGAATTATGAATTTTTTTCGGATTCTTCAGTTACTATTCTCAACAAGAAGACGATCTCTGAATATTTATGACTACGCAGCTTTAATTTGCTTTTTATCCCTATTTTACAATTGTTCATTTTGTACATAAAATCGGAGCTACCGAAAGCGAGTTACATGACTGTCCACCAGTATATACAGTAGTGCGGATTTTGTCTATCAAAATTGTAACCTCTCCATTAAATTCATTTATGTAACTTGTATTTAAAATTAGACAGAATTTCCCTAATTTGTGACAGTATCACATGTGATGCCAGTCACCAACCCGCCCGGGCAGTAATTGGAATCATTAGATTTTATAATTTACTTTTTGTCCGAACACACAACCAATTGAAACATCCACATACAGTATATACAGTAGATCAACACAATCGAGTAGCAACCCAAAGTCTGGAAATTGTTTATAGTATATGGCTATATTCTTAATGGGAGTCGTTTTATTTTGTCAATATCTTTTAATATCATATTTATATGGCCATTTCTTACTAATCTCATCCCAAATTTTAAAATCGTCGCATAGCATGATTTATCAAACAAGGAAAATATATTTTTGGTTGTTTCTCTGGAGGAAAATTTGAATCATTAGACGCGGTTACTATTACTAGTGTGCCACCTTTTAAAGTATGTAGTTTACTAAGTATCATCAGGAAGATGTAGTTCTTGCGTTCCGTTTTCATAAAATTAGACTGCTCGCATCTGGTCAGCAACTCTATAATGTGAAAACATGACCTTATTAACTGTAACGCAAAGAACACTTTAGTGACTTTGAAACACCCTGCTTATCAATCTAATCAAGCCAACATCTCTGATAATAATTCATATTCCTACTTTTGTACTTTATCGTGCAGATGGTATAATGTTGGGCGCCGATGACGAGTTAACATTGGTTCCAACCCAGTACAGCGTATCCAATTTGGGTCTCTCTATGAGGCATTTACACGAAGAAATTGGTTTGAACTGACGTGTGTCGATGGCAGTGAAATATCAGGTCTTGTGAATAAGAACTTACTGTTCATAGTGCATATTTGTTGACATTTGTATCAGTTTTGTATATATTTTTTCTAAATAGTTGTATATATTTTGTAATAAAGCTTATATATATATATATATATATATATGATCATAATGTTTCTTTTCTATCATGATTTCACGTGGTCCTTTCTGAGTCACAGAAGTACGTGTGCAGACTTTCCAAGACTACAGTGTGCAATAAAATCAGATTATCGTTTTTAATATGCACCACCTCGCTATCTAATATTTGCCTGGCAAAACACTTAAAAACAGCCATGCTTTTTGTCTGAGTAGAACTAGTTGTATTGATGTAAAGCATAAAAATTAGCTGCACCAACCAAGTCAAGTCAAGCGTGATTTCATCTAATGTGGTTCATAGATTGTCAATACAACTACTGTAACTAAGTCTATAACCGGGATTTAGTACTTAAAGTCTCCAAATTTCAACTCTCCCATGCCGTAACCAGCTGTACATTTATCTGCTGCAGGATTGAAAGCAAATACAGTATGTATTCCCATAGTCCTTTTCTGTAATACCAATGTCATTTACGTTGTCGCCACATCGAGAGCTCGTTATTCTGACACTCATTGACAAACTATTGCAACATGTTTCGCTTAAACATCGTACGGCAACTGTAAATATACAACCAGAAATGAAGTTAACAACCTTTGATGCTATTAAAGAGGAAGAAAATGCTCATTATTGTTACTACACTTCACTACCGATAATTTTCAACTCAACTATTTTTATGTAACAACAAAATAAAACTACACGGGAAATTATTTCAAAATTATGACCACAGTTTGAACGAGTCTTATTTCACGAGGGTCTAAAGTTCCTTATGACAATGGCGTCTTTAGCTCACAATCTCAACTGCAACTCTCCAGTATGGTATTAAAACAGTTATTAAATTTGTCACGGCATGCAGTATAATCCACAAGGTTAATCTCAATTACACTTAGTCCACAGCGATGTTCAAGTTGTACTGAGTCATATTTTAAAAATATTTTCCCCAGTAGTTATGTGTAAGTTCAGTGAGGTATGTAATCTGAGTGTTTTTTAAAGTTCTAATACAGTTTTCATAGTTCATTATATATTTATTGTACATTTTCACTTGCCTGAAAATGCTTTATGTTTAACATCCCGACGAATAAATGGAGTCGCTCATTTGGAGTTTGGTTCGCAGCACTGCTAGATTACCGATCACTGTAGTTGAATATTTTATTCAATACCTACATTATATGGTTTCACCATGTTTACCCATTATACAAGGCATAAGGAAACCGAACGGTAGAATAGCACAGGAACATTTTGGCGCGGGATTCTTTCTATTACAGACTAATTGGTATGCTCATAATATTGACCCTGGCCTACACAAAGAGGATGCTTCATTATTGATAATGTCACGACGTGCTATATATAGCATTATATATATACCATTACGCGCGATACCAATACGATAATAATTTTCAAAGAGCAGAGCAAAGTTCTACAAAACGGTTCGTGTCAGAACGACAGTTGGTACAACTAAAATTTATATTTACATGAAAGTCGTATTGTTCGATATGTATATGGGTATAATATATATTAATTACAATTAATGACAGTCTTTGTCAATTACGCTGTGTAAATCGTCTCGTCTCGCATCGCATCGAATTCTTTCCTCATCATATGTAAGAAATTGTCGAGATGTTCTCGATTATTGAAGTCAAATTGTTCATCGCTCTGATTTCTAAGTGCTAAGGAATTACAAAACTTTTGCAGATGTTTGTGTCCGGAAAATATGGTGCTTGTTTCAGTAAACGATCGAACATTCTTTCAAGGAAAGTCAAGGTTTCTTCTTCTTCTTCTTCTTTGCCCCCGGGTAAGCCCGCGATCGCTCAGACGCGACCGATCTCCCTGAGGAAGGACAGGATGCCTTTAACGTTCTCGTGGAGGGTAGATGGGGTGGATTGGGCCCATCAAGGTGTTTGATGCGGGCAACGGGCCAGGCAGGGCAGATTAATAGGAGATGCTCCATAGTCTCCTTGCAATCACAGGTCTCACAGTTGGTAGATGTCTTGTCTTAAATTCCTTTGAGATCTGCCGTGAGTGTTGATTTTCCGGTGCGGACTTGGTGGATCGTAGTGCGCTCTTTCCGCGTCAGGG
>JAUYWV010041341.1:0-16370 GCA_032274565.1 Nematoplana nigrocapitula
TGCATACAGTGCATTGCAAAAAATGGAATTTCTCGGTAGACATTCAATCTTATCGCCTTACTTCAAATTTAAACTAGCCAATTAGGTAGAACTTAGGGCACATTTGTATTTTCTTTGCAGGGTCACCTATGTATCATACTGTATGTATATATAGACAGCCTATAGACATGTTCGGGGTTTGTTAACGAAAAATAAAATCGTGTCTACTGAGAACACCAAACAAGAATTCATTTTTTTGCAATGCAGTGTATATGGTGTGTTGGACTGATAACGCACGTACATCACGCTATTTCCTTATATAGGAGTCCGTTTCATTGCTAATAGAGCCTACAAACCTTGAAATTGTTTAGTCTCAATTTGAAATTGTTTAGTACCAACTTGAACTTGATTAATCCAACTTGAAATTGATTATTCCCAACTTGAACTTGAAGTGGTATAGTAATAGCTACGTCTGTTTAGTTCAACCGTTTATTTAAGTATGAAAATTCAAATAACAAAGTTAATCCAAATAGTTATGACAATTCAAATAATAGTAGCTAACAAAATCAATACACAGTTCAACTAGCATACTTCGGTAGAAATGGGCTACAACACAATCAAAAATGTATTTGAAAACACCGGCTTGTTACTGTATAGTTTAGATTATTGATATCGTTAATATTTTTTCATCGTCATCAGGTGACCAGTAGATTACTAAACGTCGGAGTTTTCAAATACTGTACATCTGATCTTTAATTTTGCCTTTCGTTATTTGTTAAAATTTTATTATGGTATAGAGAGACACCAGCGGGCAGCAGACTGGAAGGTTGCCAGCTTTGCAAAATAATTTGATTCCCATTTGGAGTTTTAGACAATCGTCATGTTTCAGTTCTTATATTATCGTATAAGAGCGGAAAGATAGCAAATCGTGTTTCTAGCGGTCGAGGAATCCTCTCTTTTTAGATGCCGCATGAGGTATAGTTCTACGTTTTAAAACCAACTGCCACTAGGTGGATCGTGTGTTCGTATGATTAGCTATGATTACACCTGAAACGGGAATGCAAAATGAATATAAAAAGACAAGTTTTGCGGATACAACGTAGAGGCGTATTCGTCTTTCGGGAGAGAGTACCAACCTGACATGATGATGATGATAAAAAGCTGCAGAGGTTATATTCACGAGAAGCTGACTATGCCGAAGCACGCCCATTTGTCTCCCACAATACTGCTCTACTTGCAATTGTATGACCTGTCTAGTGGTGCCTGCGCTAATTGGGGAATTCGCATGATAGTGTCTCTTTTTACTTGATGAATCATTGCTCTCTAATATTTTCAATAAAATGCTGTTTCAGCCACGCGATTCAATCTGGAAACTGAATGGAAGCATACCTTTCCGGGCCTTCGTGAGCTGGATCGTGAGGAACTTTTCGAGCGGGCTCGCGGCGAGATCCTGGACGAGTTAGTCAGCCTGTCCGGTCTGAGTCCGCACATATGGGAGAAGGCCTGCAAAGAGCAACTCTGGGAGAAAATTGCCGGCCATATGTTCGAGAATATTCTCATTCCGGCCTCGCAGACGGAAAATTTGGGGTGAGTTCAACTATTGTAGGTGCCATCTGCAAGTTTTTACCGAAGATGAGAAAGATCCTGCTGGCTTTCACCGCAGGAAGGGCAAGAGGGGGAATTAGGTTGACCAATCCGATGGAGGTAAGAGGCAAAAAGGCGCGAAAGCTCACAACAGGAAGAACAAGGAATGAGTAGATCACCAGAAGAAGTATTGGGAATCTGGCAGTTGAGAAGTTTGTTGCGAAGAAAGGTCCACCTGGAGGAAAGGAGAGAATGATGAATGAAGAAAGAGGAGGCTGAGAAATATTGGGACATTGGCAGCGGAGGAGGCACCGGTTTTGACTAAAGCGTCGGTCCTATCATTTCCATGCAGGGATGAGTGCTCCGGGATCCATTGGAGGTTCACAGTGATACCCATAACGTTAAGGCGCTTGAGGGAAGACCAGATAGAGTGGACGTTGGGCGTGAAAAGGAGGGGCGGCCCCGAGTTAAGGAAGGATAGGGAGGAAAGAGAGTCTAAAAAACTCTGATGGAGAAGAACTGACAGGTCTTTCTGTGCCCAATCGATCACGTGATGATACAGCGCGAATGACCGCGATCTCTGCAATGAAACTGGAGCAATGCTCTCCCGCATGGAGTGAAAGGTCATCGTTTCGGCCGCACAGCTCGAAAGGGTTCGATTTGCTTCCAGATGTTCAGTTGTCGCTGAGGATCGTGAGGCAGAAGATCGTCCTAGCCGTAAATACTGGAAATGTATCTTTCCGATAGTATACACCCATACTACTAAATAGTAGTGCAGTTCTTCAGCAGCTATAATACGGTGTGGGTTGTAAAATATGTAATGTAATATCTGATTTGCTTTTTCTTTGAAATGACCATTTTCAAAGTTCATAATATGTTTCATTATATTATTTCATTCATTATTGTAGAACCTATCAGACAATGGTGGACATTAAATTGAGACAGTGGGCCGAACAACAACTTCCCAAACAGGCCGTGGAAGTGGGCTGGGAGACCCTGTACGAGCGTTTGCGCGCCATGCAGGAGTCGGACAGCAAGCGAAAGCATCACGACTCCATTTTCGACGGCCTCAAGCAGGAGGTTTACACGGAGAGCTCCAAGCGTCACACCTGGGACGAGAAGGCGGAGAGTTATCTGGTGAGTCTGTTTCCAATGGCCTTTGAATCTGTTCTTGAACTGTTTGGAAGGAGAGATAACAGAAGTGAATATAAAAACTATGGGGTAACTGCTGAATCAGTTCAAGTAAGGGATTCCGCATAGGTATGATTATTTGTATCTTCGATAGCAATAGGTTCAATATTGTTCAGATAAAAACAGTTAAAACACTACTGACAGAACTTGCGGGATAAATCATGCGCTATACTGATGCCCGTCTTTCTTTACTAAATAGAAACGTCCGATAGAACCACTGCTCAGTTGATGCCGAAGTTCCCGCATGGTGTCCTCTTTCTCTTGGTGTTGTGTGTTCCATGATTTATGGAATATTTCTTCAATTTTCGTTAGTGATTGGAATCGCCGAAGAACTTCAGACACGTGGAAAATGTTCGACGAGCGCTAAATGATAAGGTAGCGTTATTTGTACGACGTTTGGGTGATCTCACTACTGACTCTCAGTGACAGTGGATGGAAACATATCTTTTTCATCGATGCAGTGCAACAAGATGTAGCCCGAAAATGCATGACAAGTGGCATTCAAGTCCTCTCCAAACAGGTTTCTGCCTTATCCTGATCAGCCATTTGCCGATATCGGAATTTCTATCCTTGCATGCTGAGGACAATCCCAGCCTCTATATTCGCGTCACCGCGATTCTCCTAAACGGAACCGGCATCTCTGAACTTCGTCTGTGTTTGGAAAAAATATCCTTGGCGGATGATATCGCAGCTTCATCACAACTGGAGTCCATTAAATACCGGCTACTTCTCTACGTTTGTCCGCCGGACACTAGATAAGCGCGTGTAACTTGCGGTCTCGCCTTTGCAGTAACCCTCCCTACCCTTGTGACAAACAATGTCACTCGATTATAGATCAAGTGTTGTATATGTACAAAATGATTTTCGTCGAATGACATTCAAAATAGTGTCTTAGTATATTGCATAATTGACAATAATTCATTCTGGGTTTGTTCTCTTTCAGCGGGTGATTCAATCCACTGCACTGGAGGACCAATCAGTGCACAACAAAGGCCAATGGGATTTGGCGATCAAATTTATGGAGTCGGCAATTTCGGAACGTCTCAAACAAGGTACCATTTTTTATTTTAATGCAGATTCCTTGTTGAACTGAAGTCCTCTCTTCAACTGCATGTATCAAGAAATTTCGACAGTTAATGAATGTATTTATCAGTCACTAAGCCAAATGTCCGCGCAAATGCATTATACGCACCAACCCGTATAACGTATATTGAGCGTTTACGGAAAGTCTGAACCGTCACCGGTTTCAGTTAAGACTCTAAGAATCGTCGTTAGAAAAGTCAGAATCGCCTCGACAACCATGCACGATTGGTGCGTAAAATGCAGTCTTTGAGTTTGCTAATATTTATCAAGTTTTCCTTGTATTGTATTTTTAAAAGAAAAACGTTTTTAAGTCAACCTATTTGAATTTTTGCGCAACCGGAAGAAAACTGGCACTTTTTGATTGGATAAAGTTATTGCGTCATGTTTCGTTTAAACATTAAGCATCTTCAGGCAACTAAAAATAGACAACAAGAAATGTGAAATGAACTATCGAAACTGTACACGTAGCTTAATAAGATTAAACGACGAAGAAAATAGTTCATTGTTACTAAACAGCTGATACAATAATTCTAATCTGAACTAATTTAAACAAAAAAAAATCGATACAGGAAACTTAGCGCGAAAATATTTAAAAATGTAATGCACCACAATTATTTACTGAGGCTTTTAAGTCCTTAATGGCGATGGCCTCCCTAACCGCTAGCTCAAGATGGTGAAGCAATTGCTACACTTGTCTCAACGTGCAGCACAAGTAAGTGCCAGTTTTACTTTGTCCTTTTATCTTCCGTTTACGAAAATTTTCTTTGCCAACCTTATTTGTATTTTGTTTCCTTGTCTCTCTCTCTCTCTCTGATCAGCTGTGCAGACAGTGCAAAGTTTGTGCGGTCCGTCCAAATCGGAGCAGTGGATGCATTGGAAAAGCCGCAGTCAGATCCAAAAGAACCGGGTAGCAGTGATGGCTGAACTGGAGAAGTTCATCCAGTCTTATCCGGTAGGACGCAAACAGATTAATTAGCATTCATTTCAGAATGAATAATAAAAACAGACTTAATTGTGTCAAGCATAATTGGCAGCATCCCATCAGTAGTTTGCTGCAGTTTTGGAATATTACAAAGACACCTGGCTAATAAAACTACCTGAACTTGTTCACATTAATCACATGTACAAATTAAAGGGTGGCGGGTGACACGTATTGATCACAGTCGCCAAATCGCTCGATCAGTAGTTGGAATGGAATCATTTGAAAGACAATCATGCAATTTTATGACACTTTTTGTCCAGACACAAAAGCAAACCAAAGATAGAAAGGAAGGCATACTGATCATCGTCATGGTGTAGGCCAAAGTTTTTAGATCCGAGATATAAAACGTGAATAGCGTAGGCCCTAAGATGGATCCTTGAGGCACACCACTCGTGACGGGTTTCGGAACACTGAGATCAGATCCTATGAAAGAAAATCCATGTAGGTGTACCGCGTGTCCCATAAATCATGATGTTTTATATCAATCGCATATTCCTAGTGTGAGGCGTTTTAAATTTGTCAATATATTTTATATCCATTTCCTTCTAATCTCATCATAAATTAGAAACTGCGCTTGCGCGGCGTATATAGCAAGCACTATTTGGTATTATACAGAAGTTAGGAACGTGCTCTATTCGACGAAAACTCAAGAAACGACATTATCTGCCTTTGAAAATACACTTAACGTGGAACAGCGACATAGGCGTACCAGTTGACTTTCTACCCAAATACACATGAAAAGAAACAGCAAATTGCGCACGCAAGAAAGACAATATCGGATGTTCTACCATGTTATATTTAAAGAAAGAAAAGTATTGCCTCAACGATAGTAGTTACGGAATTTCTATATTATTTAAAGTTTGTTTTATTGAGAAACGGGTTAATTTCATTAGTTTTGCATTTCACGTGATATTTTTCTTACAATTCTCTTGGTAAAGTTAAATTTGGCTGCTCAATATATTCACACAATTTTTTATCCACTGAAAGAGGAAGGAAGACGTCATCTAAAAAAAATAGCAGTTGCGGAAATATTTTATCGGTTATTGATTTCAAATAGGAGCCTCCTCAATTTGATTGATTTTCCCATTAACATTACACGGGCAATTAATCGTGAATATCTGCAAAAAAATACGTCGAATTTTGGAGTAAAAAATATCCATTTACTCCCCTCGTCGGCGTCGGCATTTGTGTGTGTGCAAATTCTAAGAAAATTCGGTCTAGTAGTTTCAGAGGAGTATCGAAACGAACATGTCTACACATCAAACAACACAATAAGACACGACATGAATTCAAACATACCCGTCTTTCAAAGTGCTAAATAGAACCACGCGCTCCATGATAAAATCAAGCTAAATGTAATGTTCTTCTGCATACAGAATGGGTATCAAACTTCGGATGAAGAGGGCTTACAAAAACGCCAAGATAGTTATAGCCTTGCGTGAAATACCAAATTAGCGACTGACAATGGAGTTCCTATAGTAGCAATTTATGAGTTGTCTTGACATAGCAGAAGCTAAAATATTAAGATTTAATATTTGCACACTGAAAATAAATACAAATATCCCTATTATTGTTTTATAAAAATAACCGTTTAACTCTAGCTGTAATAACGAATTTTAATTTTAATTGTTGCTATAAATCATTCCAAGATATCTCTTATTTAGTCTTGCTCAGTCTGAGTTATGTCTTGAATCAATCATTTGACACTTTTGTTTAGTCGGTATTTCCATTTTCAACTGGTTATAATTAGGCACCATTGAAATAATGCTGTGTGGCGCTTGGGTTGTATATAATGTACTTTTGTTTTGCCTTTTCTCTGTAGAAGCATGGTACGAGCCTGGCTGCCGACGAGTTAACCACCGTGCGGAAAAATTGTCAAGCCAGAAGTGTTGACGTGGACAACGATTTTGTGAGTTGTTGTTGTAGTTGTGTAATTCCTGTTCAAAGGGACGCGTCAGCGCCCCGAATTCCCGGGGGAAAGAGAGAAAGAAAGAGAAAGACACTGAGAGAAAATAAAATACAAAAAGACAGACAGAGAGAGAGAACCGTAGGTAGGTGCCAGCACTTTGCCTGCCGTAGTAGCAGGACACCCCGACCTCGAGAAGGCTGCTACATGGGGACATTTTGCGAGTTAGTAGAATTGGCTGGCTCAGACGTTTCTTGTGCTCGATAGCGTTCTATTATATCAATTAATTTCTCCTAAGAACAAACACATATAGAAATGTTGTCTGTTTAAAAAGTGATGTCTCATCGGTACATCTGTAGCTGATTTGTTTGGATAAATGTTTTTTGCTTTCAATTTGGAGAAAGAACGCAATGATAACGCTGCCGAGAGTATAATCAGAAATCAAACGTACACCTTCAAATTCCAGTGGTGTACAAAATAATCGCACAGCAACATGTTTTCAACGTGCCAGTTGTTAATTGTAGCGCTGGTTACAAAATCGTCTTTATTGGAACCTGTTGAGGTTACTACATTTCCATACTGGTACTTCAACTAAATTCAGCGGCATTTGGACTTAAACTGGAAAAACCGATAGAAAAATAAAGTTTTTGCAATTTTAAGATCAAGAGTAACATCTTATAATCGGGCTAGCCGCGGGCCTGAAAAGTCTGGAAAAATCTTGAAAAGCTTTTAAATTTAAAATGGTCCGTTATTTCATGAAAAGGTTGAATGGTAGATAAATTTCAAATTATTTTTTTATGAATTGTAATTTCCTATGACTGAATATTTCTACATGAGCGTTAGCCAAAGCTAACGACAGCCAGATTGTGCTTTTCATCGCAAAGCCACTTAACAATTAATGATTTGCCTCTTTCCCAGATTGAACGATTCCTCTAGTGTGTTTCTGGTGAACTTTTATCGCATTTACATCAGAATTTTACAGCGTTCTTTTAAAGTCAGCACAAGGTTGACATTGGCATTACTAAAATTTGTTACTGACTGTTTTCACATTCTTCAATCTGTATATAACAAACTGATTATCAACTCGCCTCTCAAATATCCAATTGCCAGACTTTCCCGATGCTCAGATCCCGCCAGAATGTCCTCATTCCCAGAAATTTCCATTAACGAGTTTGAGCAAATGACGAAGCATTTTACAATACAAAGAACTGTAGCCCAAACAACAATTTTGCCCATCGTAGTGATTTTGTAACGTGTTGTAAATGAAAAGATAGTTTTGGTTCATTTTCCTCTCAAATTCGTTGCCTAACAGTCCCCCTGTTCACAATTGCCCTCATGATGTGTGAGATTCATGGTAATGCTTCGATTCAAAGGGTTTTGTTTAGATTTTCTTCACTTTTTCATTACAATAAACATTTTCTACAACAAACTTTTTTTGTCATTTAGTCTTTAAATAGTAGTCTGGTATTTTTAGCTGTACTATCCGCGGGCACCGTGTACAATAAACATTTTGGCAGCCGCCGGAGAGCTGTTTCAGTTCCTTTATCCATTGCAATTAGTGACTCACTTTTCTGTTTTCCAGTAGTTTGGGACTAGAATAGCTTATTTGCAGTAACTTTAGATAATCTCACTTTTTTCAAATACTGTTCAGATCGTGGTACAGATATCCATCATCTGAAACCAGGACGTTGATCTACACTTTTTCCTCCTGTCATTCAGATCCGGGAGACATGGCACCATCTCTATCGACGCCATTTCCTCGAACAGTCCCTGCAGTTGTGCCACGAGTGCCGCAAAGGCTACTACTACTATGAGCACGGCTTCCGTCTGTCAGCCGACACCGACTGTCGTGATGTGGCCCTCTTCTGGCGGGTGCATCGCATGTTGGAGGCCACTTCCAACTCCCTTCGGCAACAGGTCATGAACAATGAGTGTAAGTCAACTCGCTGTGGCGGACTGGAGAAATGAGTAGTTTACTTATGATTACAATTGCTGTGCTATCATCTCTCTTTTTTTTCGACTGAACCTTATTTCCATTCCACGCAAGAACCAAGTCGAATCGTATTTTCATTTGTCAGGAAAAGCAGCTAACTAAATTCAGTTTATGCAATTGCAATTATCAAAAAGAATTCTGTCAAACGTTTGCCGCAGTGATTGTAAAAATGCAAAAAGTTCATTTGAAATCTACAATTTAAAATAAAAATAAAGGTGTACATTCTGCAAGCTTTCGACTCCACCTAGAGTCATAATCACTAGGTGGAGTCGAAAACTTGTTAGAATACACCTTAATTTTAATTTTCAATTATGGTTGTTTTAAATTGACTTCCAGTGAAGCTAATTTCACTTTTTCGTTGCAACATACATACCATCTGAAGAGCCTGGAACGTTTCTGGTGTCTGCAAAACATCCTTAACATCGGATAGGAAGAACTACGTTCTGAACAAAACCCAGACCACCAGCACTGAAGCACTAGTAATCGAAAGTCAACTCCAATGGCTTGGACACGTGGTCCGATTGAGTGATGCTAGGCTTCCCAAACAGCTGAAAATAGTAAAAAGATCACCAGGAAGGTTAGCGCTACAAAGATACCCTAAAACACAATCACAAGGCTGTAACATCGACTGGACGTATTGGGAAGAGTTGGCGAAAGATCGAGCATTTTTAGAAAAGAACGGAAGACAAGGGTGGTGAGGCATTTCGAAAGGGAACGAACAATCCAACAAGAGGATAGAATAACGCGGAGGAAAGAACGTGCTGTTGATCCAAACCGTCCTAGGCTTCCTACGACAACCACCTCTTCCACCTGTGAAAAGACCTGTACCTCACGTCTTCGCCTGTGCAGCCACCAGCGGTCGCATGCAAAGACAGCCATCCTCGAAATCGAGGGAACGCAACGACGACGACATACATGCATATACATAATGTAGATTCAGTGGACCTTCAGTGGATCATAGTCTAGTGATTATCGATCATTTCTTAGTAGTGTTTGAAAATAACTTATTGGCACTATGAAATGCTTAATACTACCCGTTTAACACTAAAAATAGCAGAAATATTGTCTGTTTTTCTATCATGTGATATATGATTTCGTTTAAATTTATGACAACTCTGGAATATTTATATCCTTTCTCTCTTTCTCTTTAATTTGTTGATAGCGCGTAGACTGGAACGGATAATCAAGGATGTCCTCGAGGACTACGGTGAAGATTCGGATAAATTGAAGAAACTGTTGACTGGTAAACGAGTCCAGCTGGCCGAAGATTTGGGTAGGTTTGTCACATTTGAAGCTGACTCTATTGTCTCCCACAGACAGAGGAATTGTGTGGAGCACTTACTGCTGTTGATCACAGACACAGAGTCGACGAATATGTTGTATAGTTCGTGGGGAAAAGCGGTACACATCCCGAAGTTAATATGGTTTGCTTCAGATATCAGCAGCCAACGTTTTAAACTGTAATCCTCGCGATTTGATTGCTATAGAATCTCCTTTATCGAATATCATTCCTTCACTTACAAATTTTATATTTCAAGTTCAAAATGCAACTGCCTAATTAATTTTTCTATTTGTTGTTTTGCACCGCAGAAAATTTATTTTAAATCATCGGGAAAAGAACGCTTACAATAGTAGCCATTGCATCGGCTCGCTGATATCATCGGAGCCCCAGTGTGTCTGTGAAACAGGGAATGGAGTCGCAGTAAAGAGAGTGTTCAGTTTCCTGCGTAGAACACATTTCTACTAACTGTCTAGACTTCATTTCTCAATGCCCCCGTGTTGTAGGCTTCTCTTTGTAGGTATACTCGAATAATGTCTCTCTTGATCACCAAAATCTCATTAATGACTTTTGGAGTGCTGCACTCGATGACTAATTACTGTGTGTTTACGACAAAACAGTCCAATTAGCAGTGAGCCACAAGCGAATAATGAATTTCACAATCGTCGCAGCTAGATAATAGCTCTACGTATGACCTGGGGTCTGTTGCATAAAAGATTTATCAGCTAATATTATTAGCTAATAAAAGTTTTCTGTTGCATATAACTTTATTAGCTGATAAAAATTATTAGCTAATAAAAATTATTTGCTAATAAAATTTATTAGCTTATAAAAATTATTTCCTAATAAAATTTATTAGCTAATAAAGATTATTTGTGGTGTAATAAGGTGAATATCCGATCGAAATGCAGTAATTGGAGTGTAATGAAATTAATAAGTAAGGGAATGACATTAATCAAACGTGCAGCATTGCATGGAATGTGAAAAAGGATCGTTTGAAACGTTCTGTCCTGGTGTGGAACACGTAGGAGCGCCATTTTCGGAGATTTGTGGAGAGAGGGCCGGCTCTTTGGGGATCATTTCAAGGATGCGCTTCAGTTTGTCTGACTGCTCCTTGGTTGATGTCCTAAAGAAGGCGGCAGACAGGTCTTCCATGTGGGCCAGGAGAGGTGTTATTCCCACGTAGCGTGGGCAGCGCGTGTTCATAGTCCATAGAAGGAGCGATTATCCCCAGAGCTCGTCGTTCAATCGACTGAAGCGCTGGATGTTGGCCGATGGTGGTGGAGGAGAATCATGAAAACACATCCTAACGCTTATTATTTTTGCGCCTCTTGGTTTTCAGACGAAGTACAGATATTGATTTTATAGAGCGTACTTTTTGTTGCTGGTGGTTGCCCATGAGGGTTGGTGGTCCCGGAAAGAGCTAGCATTTATCCTCGTATTTTTTCTAAATCTTACAGGTTTCATTCCATTGCCAGAGAGGAACTGGACCAGTTGTAAATTGCGATAACCCTTAGCTGATCTCTCAGCGATGCCTAGCTCTCTGTCTCCGACGTTATTTAGCTAAACGCGAAGGACAATCATCTAAAAAATATATTCCATACTCTAAAACATAGTATGCCACGCCGGGTTACATATCGTCAATGTCAGTGTCGCTTTCACTTTGTGCCTTAGGATAGGCTTTATATCTTCGTCGGCCATATCGTCTTCTAGAGACTTTTCTTCCTTGGTGTCTTCAGTGGCGGCCGTAAGCAACGGGGATGTTTACTCCGGGAGGTTCCATAGCATCTACTCGCCATTTCTTGTGGTAGCCAAACTGTTTATATCTCCTGGACTTGTATTACTGTGTTACTCACAGTACTATTACGAAACTATGTAGAGATTTTAAGAAGTAAAATGTATTCAAAACTATAAACGATAGTTTCATAAAATATTCCCTATAATCTACCCTGGTCGCACAGCTAAAAACAGCACATTTTAAAGCCCAGATGATGTTTCATCTTTCCCTTCTCGCTTCTACACCACGATTACCACAAAATAAAAGACGCTTGTCTGGCACTTATTCACGTATCTTCGTAATTCAAAATGCTCCGATTTCGCTTAGCAGGCGACCTTCCTCACTGCTGTGCGATGTTTCCTAATTTTTTTTACAATTTCTTACTGTGCATAAGATCAGTAGACTATTGACTCGCCTCTAGAAATCGGAATATATGCCCCATTTGATGTTTTCTGATAATATGTTGTTAATCAGCTCGTTTTTCTTGTCCATACATTTTGCAGGATGTGTTCGGCGAATTCAGGAAAAGTTGGAAGAATTTATCGCAGCCCTCAACAAAGAAAAATGAACAACTTTCTCTCAGATTACGCAGACTCAGTCTGATATACACAGTACATTTACAGTTTTGACAATTCGCTATAGAATAATGGTTTCTATCATGCATAACGGGTCTTCCGATCCGGACTTTGAAAACAGTCAGTTGGCCAATGGCAAAGAAGTTGAAAATAGAGAGCATTATTTCGATTCCAACTTTGACATTTCGGATATATCTATTCAGTCAGCTCGCACTTTCAAATGTGATATACAGTATAGGTTGATTTCATTGAAAATGTGAAGTATATTTTGTAACGAACGTATGGAAATGTTGCTTTTTCATTCATTTCTTATATGCAAATGATTGGCATTGTCAATATATTTTATGTAAAGTAGTTCATATTATCCAAAAGCAACTTTACTTCTTTCAATTTGCCCATTTTGAAATGTCTGGTGTGTCTCATAGTTTCTATTTCACTATTTGGCATGCATTAAAGCTATTACTATAGAAATCTCGTTGCAACTTTTATTTGCTGATACAGCCAACGATATATACCCGTGTAAAATAACAAGTGTGCATCGATTGCAGATGTGATTTTCAATAGGTTAATAATAGCAACTGTATAATTTCGTAGCTTGATGGAAAATACAATGAAACCCAAAGCACACTAAAAATATCACCTTCCTAAAATCTGACATTCATGAGTTGGCCTTGAGTATGAGCGATAATTCAAGTGGTTATTGTTGTTATCAATCGAACAGTAATCACTAATCTATGAATATTTGAGTGGTGATTTCCCTGGACACACCCGCGTGGTGTGTCTCCATTGAGCACAGGTGGGAAGAACTCGAAAGAAGGCGGCACCGAAAACGGGAAAACACACCCGCAAACATTCATCAACTGTGACTAGCTTTGCACGAAGAGTGTAATACCATTCCCCAGTATAAGATTGAAAGACGTATTGGTTCAATGAGAAGACAATCTAAAACAGTTATTTTTTTGTTTACCCGGGTCCTTCCAGAGGATGGGAGTTGACCACAGTTTTTACACTCAGTCACTGGAACACGACTCTTGCGAGCCCCGGGGAGCTGCCAGCCATTTCGCTATTTCAACATGAGGGCACCACGTGGAGGCGACTGGCTTTACCCTCGGGCAGACAGTGCTTTAGTGGAGGGGCCATTCAACCACACCAATGTTATTTTTAGTGCTTTTACACACCATACCACGGCCAGTATCAGGGAAGCGGTGCTGAAATTAATTCAGTGACACAGCCAGGATTTGAACTCTGGATGCTTGGCTTACCAGTCAGCGTCGCTAACCACACGGCCACCGCGTCCTCGTTGCCCCGAAGGTCACAGTGGCCCGGAATCCACTGGAGATCTACTCTGTGAGTGTCGCCAAAGGCCAGGAGAATGTGCCAGATTTTCCTACAGGTAGGTTCCTTCTGGCACGGGTGACCCGCGCCGAGCCTCCTGATTAGGGACTGAAAGTCCGACAGGAGGCGTATGCCCTGTAGGTCTTGGAGAATCGGTAGCTCCAGGGCGGACTCGAGGCATGCCACCGCCTGTGCTCTGAAAGAGAACGCGACTGACCCTGCTAGGTAAGCGAGAGCGGCCCAGCGGGAGCCTCTGGCCTGGAGGATGACCCCAGATCCTCCGAAGGAGGTCCCGCTAGTGGCCGATCCGTCGGTGCAGATGGTGATTTCAGCGGCCGGGAGTCGGTCTAGGATTTCCTAAGCCGCCGCTTTACGGATGTGAGGGAGCTCCTCTTTCGAGCAAGAAATGGGTGAAGGAGGATATTGTCGCCTTCTCCCAGGGGGCAGGGCCGGCACTGGGTTCCTCTGGAGAATCCTAGCCTGACCTGTGGCCTCTTTGGCTCCATCCCGCCAGTTCCGACGGAAAGCGCCGCCCTTTCAGGTCGCGCGTGGGCGAGCATCGCAGAGGGCAGCCTGTTTGGCTGGGGTGTTTTGCAGGTGCCTCAGAACTCTCTTCCGGAGGAGAGCGGCGGCGGATGAGGCCTTGGAGATGATGCTCTGCCTCTTTGAGGAGGGTGGAAGTGAGTGTGGAACGGATGGAGTCTGTGATAGCTCTGGAGGCTGCTCGATGAGGCACCTCAAGTCGGCGCAAGACGACATCCAGACCGCGGCCCCGTGGAGCGCAGCCGACTGAGCGTACGTGGCGTACAAGGTCCGGAGGGTGGGCTGGACCTGCCTGTAAGGCAGCGGAGGGCTTTGGTTCTGCTGACCAGTTTTCTACTGGCGCTCTTGGCTTGGTGGTGGAAAGTGAGCTGACAGTCCAGTTTAAAACCCAGGAGCTTAGGATGGGGCTCATACGGGGCCTGGGTGGAGGAGCTCCTGAGACTCTAGGGTATATACCAGCCGCTCGTTGATCATCCTCTCCGATACCTTACCGATACAGCTTAAGAGGCTGATCGGTCGGTAGTTGGATGTCACGGCGGGTGACTTTCTGGGTTTGGGTACGGGTCGGATCTCGGCGAGACGCCAAGCAGCCAGGATCGAGCAGTTTAGCCAGGAGATGTTGATTACCTTCAGAAGACAATATTTAATTACCCTTTGGTGGCAGCCTCTTGAGGAGGGTGTTTGAGACATGGTTCGGTCCTGGGAACTATCAGTCGGGGAGGCGATCAAGAGCTCTCTGGAGATCTCCAAGGTAGAAAGCACTGCAACCGCACGATTTGTTCTAATTTTTCTTGCTGAGGATACGCTGCAGCGTGATTCCTTATTCGTTTTCTTGCTAGGGATAAACATAAGCGTGATTCCTTCTTCTTCTTGCTGGGGATAGACAGCAGCGTGATTCATTCTTTGTTTTCTTGCTAGGGATAGGCAGAAGCGTGATTCCTTTTTCTTCTTGCTGGGGATAGACAGCAGCGCGATTACTTCTTTTTCTTGCTGGGGATAGACAGCAGCACGATTTGTTCTAATTTTTCTTGCTGGGGATACGCAGCAGCGTGATTCCTTCTTCGTTTCTTGCTAGGGATAGACAGAAGCGTGATTCCTTCTTTTTCTTGCAGGGGATAGACAGCAGTGTGATTCCTTCTACTTCTTGCTAGAGATAGACAGCAGCGTGATTCCTTCTTCTTCTTGCTGGGGATAGACAGCAGCGTAATTCCTTCTTTGTTTTCTTGCTAGGAATAGACAGAAGCGTGATTCCTTCTTCTTCTTGCTAGGGATGACTGCAGCGTGATTCCTTCTTCTTCCTGGGGATACGCAGCAGCGTGATTCCTTCTTCTTCTTCTTGCTGGGGATAGACAGCAGCGTAATTCCTTCTTCTTCTTGCTAGGGATGACTGCAGCGTGATTCCTTCTTCTTCCTGGGGATAGACAGCAGCGTGATTCCTTCTTCTTCTTCTTGCTGGGGATAGACAGCAGCGTAATTCCTTCTTCTTCTTCTTGCTGGGGATAGACAGCAGCGTTATTCCTTCTTCTTCTTGATCTGAATAGACAGCAGCGTGATTATTTCTTCTTCTTCTAGCCAGGGATAGACAGAATCGTTATTCCTTCTTCTTCTTGCTTGGGATGACTGCAGCGTGATTCCTTCTTCCTCTTCTTGCTAGGGATAGACAGCCGCGTGATTCCTTCTTCTTCTTCTTGATGGGGATAGACAGAAGCGTTATTCCTTCTTCTTCTTGCTGAGGATAGACAGAAGCGTTATTTCTTCTACTTCTTGCTGAGGATAGACAGAGGCGTAATTCCTTCTTCTTCTTGCTGGGGATGACTGCAGTGTGATTCCTTCTTCTTCTTGCTGAGGATAGACAGAGGCGTAATTCCTTCTTCTTCTTCTTGCTAGGGATAGACAGAGGCGTAATTCCTTCTTCTTCTTCTTGCTGGGGATAGACAGCAGCGTTATTCCTTCTTCTTCTTGCTGGGGATGACTGCAGTGTGATTCCTTCTTCTTGCTGGGGATAGCCAGCAGCGTGATTCCTTCTTCTTCTTCTTGCTGGGGATAGACAGCAGCGTTATTCCTTCTTCTTCTTGCTGGGGATAGACAGCAGCGCGATTACTTCTTTTTCTTGCTGGGGATAGACAGCAGCACGATTTGTTCT
>JAUYWV010041452.1:0-16369 GCA_032274565.1 Nematoplana nigrocapitula
ATAGTCCTTCATTATATATGAAAATAATTTGTAACAACAATTATAATATAATAGAAATACTGTAAGAAACGTACCTTCTTCTGTTATGAGCTGCCATTGTGCATAATCGAAACTAGAGTTTAAAATTTGCGCCGTTGAGTATGGAATTTTAAAGAAATATTATTTTATAATATTGTATGGTTACCGAGCACTAATTGCTGGTAGATAGATTATGTTATATATTTCTGGAAATTATTGTAAATTACAATATAGAATTTGTTGCGTACACGCAACACTGGGCTCTAATGGGTTAAGCAAATATGAAATGTTTCAGACGTTTTTTACATCTCTTTCGTTATATATATTTTTTTCATCTTTTAAGAGTTGTTTCATAATCATTTTGTTGACTGTTTGAGTAATGTCAAGACTATTAATTTGTTCGCGTTGTATGTCGTATACTATTTTAAATGTTTATTTTAAAACCGATCAGGTCTTTTTTATAATATATCAAGTTTAATATTGCCATTATATCCCATACGAATACTGTAGAGGAAGGGGAAAAACGCAACACGGAAGAATGAATTAAGCACGTAAATATGGAAACGTCTCCGATTTCAGTTAAGCAAACAAAACCAGGCAAATAAGATTATACAGCGCAAAAGTCAGTCTATTTTGCCATCGCTTTTCGGTGTGGTTTGAGGAAATGAATTGTACAGTACATGGCTCGATCATTTGGGGCATGTTTCATAAAACTTACAAGTGCTACAATTGTAGACCTACAAGCGTAAAACTAATATTACAAGTTTAGTTCATTAGATTTTGTGTTTTATTATTACACAAGTGTGTTGTCTTGGAGACGTATAGGTCGGTATAGAGCGGCTACCTTAATAACGATTGGCTAAAGCGTTTGACGTGTCGTGCGAGTCAGCATCGTCATTCTAGGCCATTCTATTTATATACTCTAGTTCTATGCACTCTACATTACACATACATGTGTCGCGATGGGGGGGAGTAGCGTTTTAAAGATAGTTTGCTGGAAGAAATACACTTTGTTTGGATTGGAAGGTTCTGGGGCACGTTGATCAAAGAAAAGAGAACTGTGGACTGAAACCACCATTGTATTGATTGAATGGATCTCCTTTCTGTTGACAAATTGGCATTCTCTTTATGTTCCCGGGGCTAAAATGGGAATACGGGTTCCTACAAACGGTCAACGGCGATACCCCATGAGCGTCTCGAATCACGCCATAATCTGCACCGCTGGAGAAAAACCGCGTTGCGCAAAGAATTTGCTATCTGGGAGAAAGCAATAAATTTCTATCGCTATTGTGCTCCAAAACGTGTCCATTTCCGTTCAACAAAAGATCTACGATATCGTGACCAAATCAAAAATTTCTCGGACGATGTCTTAAAGTTTATGCTTTGTTTAAACTTGTGTTGTCTTCTCTGATTTTGAACAAAAAAGTGAAAACCCCTGTCATCAAAATCCATCGCAGCCGAAGATTTACAAAGAGACGGCCACCTTGTAGAATTGTTAGCGGTATTCATTGGTTTACCTACACCTGCGATTATAAAAATCGACACAGCTGGTGAAACTTGTAGGGTGCTATGTTTAAGTAATGATTCTACAATTGTAGGTTTGTGAAACTAAATTTGGCTATACTTGCCACAATTGTAGCACTTGTAAGTTTTATGAAACAGGCCCCAGAAAGACAAAAAGTGGAGATATCACACCGTATTCCCCAACTCAAGAGCGGCGGTATCCGGAAATGAAAAGTGGAACAGTGTAATTGTGTAAAAATATGGACGCATCTCGGAAGAATAGAAATAAAGTGTAGTTTCAGTGGGCATATCGACTCACAGTAATATTGAAGAGAACACAGATACACGAGATTGCTTCGCCGATGAAGGTGGAAGGTCATGCTGCTTCTCAGAGCAGTTGAATGATCTACGAAGCCAAAATATAAAGGAAGAAAGAAGACCTTATGAGACAGTTAACAAGAAAGGAAGATATATGTTGGTACAAATTAGGACTGAACACTGGTACCCTCAGGACACACACAGGAAGAAAATAGAAAAGGCGGATTGTTTCAGAAAACAGACCACCGGCTGAAGGATTGTTTGGTGGAGGGAATCAGCAAGAAGGAACTCCTCCGGTGTCTACTACTGTACAGTATATACCGGCGGTGAAGAGGGGCAAGAAAAGTTATTGAATTGGCATCAAGGCAAGCAGTATAGCTTTTCAATAAGAACGTTTTGAACACCATATCTGAAGTTGAACATTTACACCTCAATATTTGGAGAAGTCGATAAATTGCCTACGATAGACTGTTTGTATACTGTCGTACTGTTACTGTGACAACCTCAACAACGGAAGATAGCTTTCAGTTTACTACGTCGTTTAAAAGCTAACAAGCGTAGAGATGTGACGCTGGAAAAACAGTTGAGTAATATTGCACTATCAGAAAATTTAGAATTGATTCCTTGATTCTGAATGAGGTGTCCTCCGGAACTGCTAGAACGGGGCGAAACACATCCTGTTGGAGTGTCACGATCTGACGTGGACCACTGGCTGGCGACGCATGATGTGGCGTCCTGACTTATCAGCGTAAACTCTCTTTGCAAACGCTTGAAAATAGTTGATTACACTAGCTACCGGCGGTACTCCTTGCCCCGATATGAGGCAACAGCCCAGTCTGACCTCTGGATATGGGGCAACAGCCCAATTTAACCTCTCTATATGGGGCAACAGCCCAGGCTGACCTCTCGATATGGGGCAACAGCCCAGTCTGACCTCTCGATATGGGGCAACAGCCCAGTATAACTTCTCGACATGGGCCAACAGCCCAGTCTGACCTCTGGATATGGGGCAACAGGTCAGTCTGACCTCTCTATATGGGGCAACAGCCCAGTCTGACCTCTCTATACGGGACAACATCCCAGTCTGACCACTGGATATGGGGCAACAGGGCAGTCTGACCTCTCGATATGGGGCAACATACCAGTCTGACCTCACGATATTTGGCAACAGCCCAGTCTGACCTCTCGTCTTGCAGAAGAAGAAGAAGAAATTCTATAATAATAATTTTATGAACAATTGTACTACTGTGTTCTTAAAATCAGTACTAGGAATTACAATGTACATGCTATTAAACAATTAACGTTAATATTAATCAGAAGACAATGTTAAAAGAGTGTTTTTTATACATTTACGCTCTCAATAAAAAATATACCTTTTTTGAGATTGAGCAGTAGGTATATTATCTCTCATCGGATTAAGTCGAGAATTGTTTGCGTTTTTCTAAAGAACTGGTCGTCGATTTCCAATATCTCAATTACGGAATCAATCAATTAGAGTGGCGAGCCAGAGTTCTTGCGTAGGCAGAAGCCATAGCGTCCTTCTCTCTTCGCTGCTTGAGTATAGGGTGAGCTCAAGTGGTCTCATTCCGGTTACTCTTTTTAGCCACCCGAAAATCCTAAACGTTGGCGGCCTTGTACCCGCTTCCCCCCAATAAGAGCCATCAGGGCGACTTCCTCCAGCTGTTCTTTCCTCAGCTCTCCACGCTTTTCCGCACGAAGTTGCACCTTCTTGTTGGAAAACTGTCCACCCACAGACGGGATATTGAACATTCTGTCGTCTTCAGGTGGGCCTCAATCTTCTTGCTGATGGTCCAGCTCTCACATCCATTAACATCGTGGACCAAACATACCACTTCAATATCCGCAGAGTTTTTATCTTCACACATTTCAATGAAAATACCCGGCCCATCATCCTGCACATTGTCTTAGCGATACCGATTCGCTGTTTGATTTCCTTGTCCGAGTTTGCGTATATCTTTACTACGCTACCCAGGTATGCAAACTGGTTGACTTGTTCTAACACTTTGTCTTTCACCATGAATTTTGCAGTTAAGCCACCGTGCAAACGATTTTTCTTGTTGATCTAAAGCCCTTTCATCCATGACCACATCATGTCGTCAACATAGCGTAGGGTTGTTCAAATTTACACCTCCAACACAGCGGGAAAACCGTTGTGTACACGTATGAGGCTATGAGCTATTCAGAAAAAATTTATTCTGCAAAATTTATGGCCATGTCTTCCTTATTGTTTTCAGTCTGCACAGTAAAACATAATGTGATTTGGAAATGAGAAAGCGGTTATGTACACTGCATACAGTATATAAACAAAAGTCAGATTAATTAAAACACTATTGTTCCCAGTAGCAATATACGTGTGCAAAACATGGACAATGAATGAATTTAACCGCGAGAAGATCAGCGCGTTAAAAATGTGGTGTTAGAGAAGAATGAACTGCAAGAAAAAGTAATGACTAAGTCAAGGAGAAAGTAGGAAGGCCAATATCTCTGGTAGCACTGGTAGATCAGGCAAAAGCCAGATACTTTGGGCACATCATGAGGAAAGTCAATAGCCCGGAGAAGGATGACTTGACTGGCATGGTCGAATGAAGAAGGATGGGCGGAACCAAGAAGATGACGGAGATGAATCTGGAGCAACTGAAGACAGGGACGGATGATCGGAGAAAGAAGTGGCGTGCTCATGTCGAGCGGGTCATCAGAGGTCGGTCCCGACCCGACGGAGACTCATGATGATCGGATTGCAACAAATCCAACAAAGTATTTTAATGCATTCCTGACGGATCTCTGCCTGTATGTATACTGTTTGTATGTCTGTCCAGCTTATGTTCAAAGTCGATTTCAGTTAGGCAATCTGTATAAAACATATACTGAAAATAAAAAACAGAGCCAATCTAATGCCAAACATTTAATGTGGTTTCGACCGTTCCACAGTCAAAAGGTTTTAAATAATACGGGTATAAGTTCATCAGTATTCATAATGAAAACCAATGAAGATAAATTAAACATCATGCTTGGCAGTATTTCACCAATTTGAAAAGCAATTTTATGAAAGGAATTTAAAATGTTGAAACGCAATATCTTTAGTAACGATAGGATGATTAAGACCAAACTGGTGGCCAAAAGATGAAAAGCAAGCTGAGGTTACTCAGAGCAATAATTGTTAACTCCAACTTACTCTATGGTTGTGAATGTTGGACAATGAGCAAAAATTGTAAAAGTAAAATCAATGCATTTGAATCGAAGTGCTATCGAAGACTAATGGTAATCACATGGCAATAGAAAAATACCAATAAATATATATGTGATGGATGAAGTGCAGAAAGCGATATAGAAGGCAATGAATATCCGGAAACTCTAGTGCAAATGGTAAAAAAGCGGAAGATGAACTATTATGGTCATCAGATGAAGAGAAAAGGAACTATGGCTAAAACAATGATGAGTTCATCTCGTCTTTCCATACAGAGGTGACAGCACTGGGCTTGGCGATTAATTGGCTGGTTGCGGTCGATTTCTACAGCTGGCCCTGCCTTAGTTGCACTGCGCAGCGGTACGTCTTTCTCGAACCAGGAATTGTACGCGGTTAGATTAGATTTGATGCGAGTAGAGTACACTGTTGTCCATCAATGGATCGGCATCTCTGCGGAAGCCAAAGAGGCCGAAGTCACCAATGGAACGCTGTACCGGTGTCTTTCAGGGCTACTAGGGCCCTCATTAAGTGGGAAATCAAAGATCCCAACTCGGTACATGAGCGTACTTGCTGAGGATGTCTATTCGGCGGGCCTATCCCGACAGACTGAGACGCTTAGAAGAGCGCACTGTAGATTACTCGTGACGTACCGTGATCGTTCTTACCCGACGATAAATCCACTTTGTCCCCATGAACTGTGGAGAGGATGAACAGACCCTGGATTACTGGTTACAGGGATACCGTCAATGCGTCTCTTGCTAACCAAATAGACCTTATGAAAGGATAGTTTTGCAGGTGCTCTTTGGTCGTACTTGGCGCTGTTATGATAACAGTCTGACATGTTCTATTGTAATGGTGTTTTGTAAAAGTTAAACATTTATGGTAAAAATTGCGACCACCCATATGAGGCTCATAAAGCCGTAGACAATTTGGGTACTATATGGGTGAGAGCTGATGGCTACCTCTTCTGCATGTTAGATGTGTGTGCCGGCAACGACCTTTCAGAGTAATTCGTGTGTAATAGATAATGCCACTTTCTTACTGTGGATAAATCAGAGCTTTAAAGCTGACAATTCATACTAATTTTCGTTGCCTACAAATTGGATAACATTGGATAACATAACAGCAGGCAGTGGCATTCGTGATTGGAAATCGGCCACAAAAGACAATCACTCTTGCTCGCTCAAATCAATTTGGATCCACGTCAACACAGAGTGGACGTCTACACAAAGTTCAAATATTTCCACTTTACCACATTATTTACCCTATGTGAACAATACGATCTTATTTCACTCATTTCCGGAAATCTGCTTCACACTTGGCACACAATCCGCAATGCAAGCATACCAACAGTAGCAATTGGTGGATTTGATCCACCCGCAAATAAATCGACCATGTGTATATATAGGAAGTTGTGGAGTTGATGAATTACCAAACCTTGACATAAGCAATAATAACCTTCATTCACACGCCACCACAAGCAACCATGAAAGTTCTGCTGGTTTTCTGTGCCCTCTTTGTCCTCGCTCTGGCCCAAGAAGAAGAAGGTGGTAAGTGAGATATTATCTTCAAAATTATAGTTATTAACTTTGAACTATGTACTTTGTACTACTCAGTGTTACGCATTTAAGTAGTATTTCCTTGATAATGATATTTTGGTATTCCTTGCTACAGACTTCTAATATAGAAAGTTTGAATTGGTTGTTTAATATACTAAGACTGGAAGCAACAAAAATATGAATGCTCCAAATACCTGGGACAGACCACGTTACAAACAAAGAGATACTAAGAAGGCGGGAAGAGAAAGATCCTTACTGAAATCCATCAGGAAAAGGCAGCTCCAATTCCTTGAGCACATAATAACAAAATAAAATCTAAGATTAACTGGGCGGATAGAGAACAATAGGAGCAGAGTCAATCAGCGGCTGACTTATTTGGAAAGTCTAAGTAAATGGAAGGCAGCAGAAGTACCAGATAATAAAAATGAAGAGGTATCAAAGCAAGAGGTGATGGAGACAGCAGGAGATAAAAGCAGTGGAGAGCCCTGATCATCAACGTCCTCGCAGGACATGCTACTTAGAGAGTGAATGCCGCGTTATATAAATTCCTTTGGCAGTTAGGCGTAGAGGTCCTGTGAAACAAGTTCATATACATATCGCATTTTATGCACAACTGGACACTCTATCATATTTAGTCAATACAATGAAAATACTGATTCTGCAGTGCTATGTTAGCTGCGAAATTCAAATTTGGTGATGCAATTTTATTTAGAAAAATATAATAATCACATGGGTTTGAGTGATTCTTTTAAGCTACAATTTTTTATGAGAGGTTATTTCGCTAAACTTTCGTTCAGTCGACCTGCAAGATAAAATCAAAAAGACCTTATTTACAAAGCAGCGATAAAGTTTTAAAAAAGAAATAACATAACTTCTAATAAAATTAAATCATGGGTTTGATCGCGTTTAAACACAAAATATACTGTCTATGCTAATTATTTCTTAGATGAAACTGGTCTAGCAGAATAAACGTTCTTCAAAACGGGTGTTCAGATATGCACGGTAGCATCAACAATGGAATGTGCTCGTAACAATTTATTGTTTTTATTATGACTATCTAGCATTATCACGTTGACCAATATGGGAATATCGACCATAATTAGCAATACACCTACAACTCTGCGTTAATGTTCATGTGCGGACAGGTTGTGCCGACGTATACGAAGATTGTGCGACAAAGATCAAGGAGATTGGTGCTGAGAAGAACGATCCCGAGGGCAACTGGATCTGTGGAGCCAATAACGACCTCATTGCCAATTGCGCCAAGACTTGCGGCATCTGTGGTGAGTTGAAAAATAATGTACTCCACCTATATCGTTCTATGCCTTTAGTCAATTGCCAGTTTTCAATTTTCATGTCAAATATACGTACCGGTACAGTGGATTATACGTTACACACACACACATGGCTCGACGATTTCGTCATCACTGGTGGTTATATGTGCTATTGAAGAATGCCTAGACTTTGCACCTCTGTTTTTTATTTCAAGGGGCCTTTTCTCCAAACACTCTGTGAATCTATGCAGGCGATCAGATTACTAATAGCATATGCTCCACTTGCTTTCTCGCTATTATTTGATTAAAAGGCAGTCCATTCTGAAACTTTTCATTGATTTATATTTTTCATATGAAACAGAAATCTCAGTGCATGGTTGTGCATCCGCTGTGCGTCGATTAGACAACACCGCAACCGAAATATGTTAACTTCTGCATGTAACATGCACAGATAGAACACCCGGGAAGGTTATAGGGTGTCTTATTTCTCGAAGTAGAATCGTCTTCATCCTTAAAAAAAAAATTTTCTTAAACGACTCAGATTTTCTCAAGGAAACTGCTCAATTCATTACGTTAACAGTGATTTGCAGAGAACCTCCACGTGTTATAAGGCTATATCGGTGAATAAATTACATTTCTATAACAACGAATTCACTGCCTGTCAGAGAGATATTGATTTCGGCTGCCTCAGTTCACCCTTCGGGTGGGTGACAGTCAGAACTGAAAACTGCTTGCAGAGGTCAGTTGGAGGCAAGCATTTCAAGAAGATCACAAAACATCGAGGAATGGTACTCAGTTGTACACTAAAGTCTAACCTTCGACTTGACCATCTTCCAATTTGATACATTCATGGCATCGTTCAAAGAAGGACTTGTAAGAATTTACAAACATTGCTCTTGGGAAGGTTGTAATTTCTGCCTCGATTCTTCTTGCTAGTTGTTGATGGACGGTTCTAGGAGTTTCTTTGTGTACTTTATCTTGTAGTGCTCCCCATAGGAAAAAGTCATAAATGGATAGGTCGGGTGATCTTGGGAGCCCTCTCCTTCCAATACATCGGTTTGTTAAATGCTCATCCAAGAGAGCCCGGGCATCGCGACCGTAGTGCGGTGGTGCCTCATCTTGCAGATATTTTTGTTTACATTAGTAGGTCGTCTGAAATAAAGTATTACTTTTTTTCCAGTATGCCGCAATATCTTTCGGAATATATTGTTTCAAAACGAATATCAAAGGCTATTACGCCAGTGGGACCAACCATACACCATACGGTTGCCGAATGTCGATTTTGAGGTTTCTCAATTTGCATGTGAGGGTTCTCTGGTGCCCAGAAATGCAGATTGTGAAGATTTACTAATAAAGAATTAACGTGAAACACGGCTTCATCTGAAAATATTATTGATCTATGAAAATCTTCATCATGCAGTTGATTGTCATTTACCCACTCGCAGAATTCTATTCTTCTGTCATTATCATCATCTGAGAGCTCTTGGACTTTGGTGGCCTTGTATGTATGAAACTTTTGTTTATTTAAGCATCAAACTATGCTAGATTGTTGTACACCGATATCTAAGGCAAGTTGACGTGTAGGCACTGTCGGTTCCTGTTCAATTAGCTCATTGACTGCTTGGAATGTGTTGTCACCACTCGCAGTAACAGGTCTCCCACTCCCAGGCTTCCGCTTATTAATATCTCCATATTCAAGATATCGAGCAACCCATCGATGTATTGTTGGTTCAGGAGGAGCTTCGTACCCAAACTATTAGCATACCGCCGCCTAGTCTCTCGAACGTTGTCATAAGTAACAGCCCAGGCCACAACCTTCGCTTTACGATCCATTTGTATGATGCCTTTTAAACACGAATTGTAAAATTTCTAATTCAAATTTGAAATTCTTTGCATAGAAATTCATAGAGCTACCTATGTAATGTCACATATCACATCGAATTATGTATTATAAGTACGCGTGATGACTGTACCAAAATGAATCGATATCAATGACTTTCTAATAAAAGCGGTGTTGGCCTATCTAAAAAATATCCATATATTAAAGATAAAATATAACGCTTTTTCTGCACCACCTTGTATATTTCCTCACGTCAATAACTCTTTCGCGGTGATTAATCATTTTTTTACTTCCATTCGCAGTGATTCTTATTTCAATCCTGCGTCACAGCTTCTTTCATATAGGCATATGACCTTCAAAATGACGCTTTTCAAAGTTAGATTTCAACCAATTATTGAAGAGAAATCGATCACAAAGATTCAAATTAGGCTTGTAGAGACTTTGAAACACCACGTCTTTCTTCTTCATGTACTCTCTTACAAATGTCGCAGTACACTGTATACTGTAGTAATGAACTTTGAACAGTAAAATCTATTTGAATTATGAATTTATTACATACTGTAGAAACATCGAGCAGAGATTGTCAACTTAACTATTGTAGGTATTAAAATAAAACATAGATTATAGTATAGCTTTACTAGTAAAAACGTTAATCATTTCGGAACAGCCAATGTTTTGACAATATGTGAACTCGATCACTTTCTTTCTCCAAGACGCAATAGAAGGAGTTCTGTCAAGGAAATGAATGTAGTTTACGCACACATTATTAGGCAATTCTATCACGTTTGATTGCATTCAGGTTGATTAAAGACTTAAACCAGATTTCTTCTCCCTATCCTTGTTCAACCACAGGTGAATGCAAGGACGCTCGCAGCGATTGCGCCTACTTCAAAGAGAACGGAGATTGCGGCAAGGGCAGCGCAGACAAGGTCTGCCGAAAATCGTGCGATACATGCTAAACTTGACACTTTCATGTGTGTAGAGAAACAGTGACCAAATAAAATGAGTTTTGTCTGACATAGAATTGTTTTTTCTTTGTAGTGCTTGATTACGAATATCTTATCGTACTACTGAATGCAACTTTTAGTAGAGAAGGGTGAGGTCTGGATCAATCAAAGTTGGTACCTAAAACCCCCTGCTTTCTCTCCTCCATTATCTCACGCCCCCCCCCCCTTAGCAAGAACGTACAAGCGACACGATCAGTAGTACGGTAAGCGGAAGCGTCAGTTGTGTGTTAATTTGCTCTCACAAAACTACTGTACGTTTTTCTTTGTCTCATCTCAAGTTTATTATGTAGATTTTTATATCAACCTGCTCTTCTTTGAGTGGTCCTCATCATCCCATCCTTCTTTCTTGATCATCTGCAACCTCCGCCCATTTACTTTGCCAAATTCTAATAAGATTAACGTTTCCCTCATTAACGTCATTGATGCTCATCTTCTAGTCCACCCAAATTGCAAATTAATTATTCTGCGGGAACTTTAAAACAATTGATGCCATAACTAATACTGTAAACACTCCAACACGAAGCAGTAACATTCTTGACACAATCTTTTTACTCATGAAGAATACTGTAAATATTTTGCAGATCCCTTCTACCTCCCCTCTCCTCATCGGACCACAAATGTGTTCTCTTGAAACCATTGCAGACGTCTATCAGTTTCCTCACCTCATGCCACATCACACTGTTTTTGATTAAAGGTAGGCACCTATTGACCGTTTTGTTAACGTATTATTATCAAACACGGAATTTTAATTATTCGATAGAACCCATGATATTGATGCAAAAGCCGATCTATTCTACGTCCTCTTATAATCTTGCATTGGCATAATTACTCGCTCAATCATCAGACTAACTTCGAAGGATAACCCTGGATCACATCAGTTTTAAAACACTTGAATAACCAACCATGGAAAGCGTATCGAATGAAAAACTTTGGTACATGTGAATGTCTCAAAAACAAATTTAAAGTCGAAATCGGTCAATCCAAATTGAAATGGTTGATAAGACAAACAATTCGAAAGACTCCACTGACTGATCCACATGAGGTATATCAACGACAATCACCCTTAAAAGCTATGGGTAGTGACAAAGTTCAACCTTGCATCTTTAGAGAAGGAGCACTTTATCTGACTGAATCACTTTGTCATCTTCTGGTTTAATATGTTCATTGTAATTAGCTCCGTTGAACCAACCGATCATTCCAGTGCTCTGTACTCCGGATTGTTTTGAAAACAGATACCTGAAGTCGTATTTTAATGGAAACACTAACATAGCCACATCAGAGGTCCAACACGTCGCTATCTTTTGCTATTGTATATATTTGTTATTTTTATTATAAAATACTACCTCTCATATCAGTCTATCTTGTGTGATTATCAGCAAATGAAATTGCTTGCTGACTTTTCATACTTACTTCTTTTATTTGGGCATCATCATCAGGTGGCATCTCCGATTCGGAGGTTGGCTACAACCTACTGCCAGCCCTTTCTTTCTTGTGCTTTTCCGTTGCAGTCTTCCACCTCCAACCCTGTCCATTTCTTTATATTGTCTTCCCATTTGATCTTCTGTTTTTTCCATGTTTTCTTGTACTTCACCTTTGCCCTCCAAAACTGTTTTCATTATGCTGTTCTCTTTACGTGACCAAAGTAGCTTGTTTTCCGTTGCATTATGAGATTTAAAAAATCCGTTTCATTCGAAGTAAATTAAGCACTTCCTGGTTTATCCTTTTTTGCTTTCCATTATTTTTTGATTATTATTCGTAGTACCCACATTTCAAAGATTTCAATCTTCTTTTCCAGAGTAATGTTTAGATTCGAAGTCTCTGCTCTATATAAGAAGGTGGATCAAATGTAGCACTTCATTAGTCTAAATTTTAACTACATACTGATTTTCTTGGAAGTAAATAGACTTTTCTCGTTGTTAAAAGCTTCCTTAGCTACAGCAATACGTTTTTTAACTTTCTTTTAACTACTACCATAATTAGTGACTAACTGCCCAAGATATGTGTATATCCTGTGACCTGCTCAATTGTGGCATTATCCGCTTTTATGTTGGTCTCCTGTTGTCTTTCTTTACTGCTAATAATCATTGACTTAGTTTTCTTAATGTTCATACCAGGTTCAAATTCCTGACTTTTGTCTTTCACCTTGTTCTGGATTATTTGCAAATCGCATCGATTTCTTTCTAAAAATAAAGTTGTATCATCTCCATATCGTACAGTATATAATTATTGATATTTCTGCCATTGATAGTAACACCTATAGCGAATCCTCTTTTCACGAAAGTTCATTTCTGTACAGATTTTTAATGTTTATGTACTCAGAGATGTCATTGTCCAATTTAATTGCAGATACTTGATCCCAGTAAAGATTTGGACATCACCATTGTTTACATTAAACGATATCGCCCACAAAATGTACTAACAATGAACTTTTGGACTGTTTTGCAATATATTTGAAATTAAGATAACAACTTACGAAAGGAATAGAATGATATGTGTAGGTTGAGTACGTTTTTTTCCAACTTACCACAGATGCCACAAGTCTTGGCGCAATTGGCAATGAGGTCGTTGCTTGCTCCGCAGATCCATTTGCCTTCGGGGTCGTTCTTCTCAGCACCAAGCGTCTTGATCTTTGTCGCACAATCTTCTTCTTTGTCAGCACAAACTGTCGTAGATGAACATCAACACAGAGTTAAAGGCATAGCGTTACACTAACCAGCTGACTCGTATCAGCTTCAAACAAATTACATAAGATTGGGTATACCCATAATACTCGATAGTAGTCCGATCATCTCACGTCACTGAACCGACATTATAGATTCATAAAGAAAAATGTATTTTTTATTGAAAGCCTCTAAAGGTTTGTCAAACAAAATATACCAGCGGGTAAAGTATCTAGGTGAGACATCTTCATGGTTGACTACTCACGCAGGAGTTCCCCAGGGAACTAAACATGGATCCATCTCTTTCTAGATGATGATAAACGACCTTGCAACAAACATAAAATTCATCGATGACTCCACTATTATCCAACAGGACGGTGCAGCCGACAAATGTTCTCTCTTTCTCGTCATCGCTTGACTCCCTTTGTCGTTTCGATGTACACACGGTCATTCATCGTGAAATCTATAATCTGAATCACTTGATTCTTTAGTGTCCCTCGAAATAATTTCTAACAAATCTTCTAAATCATTTGCCATGCTTCGTGCGATACGCTTCACGAAAACACCAGATTCTCTATACTAGCGACAAATCATGGTTATTTTAAGACTTCTCAAGGTGGATGAATAATTCTCACGATACAATATTCTATAATCACTCAGTGATTAAATTATAAGAATGTCCTGTGACAGAATATAGTAAACCATTTGCCTAGAGGAAATTATTGTTCTCCCTCAATTCTTTCAAGAAAAAAATAAACTTTATCTCGAACAATTAGAGAAGCGGCCGATAAATAAGACCACATCCTTGAGTTAACTACTCAGCTATATATAGTCGGCTCGACTGGACTGTTATATATACTGTAGTTTATTAACTAACTCAAAGATGTTGTCCTACACTATACTTAACGCGGGTCGTCTGAGGTTGAAGACGATTCTGACTGTGTCGTCAACGTGTGGCATAGGTGACAAAATAGTTATAATTTTATTAATTCATGTAGTGATATAAAAGTTTGTATTATTGTTTCATTTTATTTAAAAGATTGTCAGTCGGCGAAATGTGTGAATGTACTGTAGAATACTATTTGTAAATACTATTTGTAAAACTTATGAATCTGTAGACAGTCAATAACTTAATATATCAACACTTTTGCGTTTCCACTCAAATAGCCTATAATGAGTTGTACAGCTACCAACAAAAATAGAATGAGTTCTGTATTATAAAGTAATGTACTCTCGTCCTAATGTGAAGTAGAGTTAGAGTTACGCTACGAATATGATTCCTTGTAGAGGTCGCGTTAGCATATTATATGCAGTA
Organism: Nematoplana nigrocapitula; assembly: GCA_032274565.1. Classification (NCBI taxonomy): domain Eukaryota; kingdom Metazoa; phylum Platyhelminthes; order Proseriata; family Nematoplanidae; genus Nematoplana; species Nematoplana nigrocapitula. The sequence goes on from JAUYWV010041452.1 coordinate 14,700, forward strand.
TTGGTTGTGGAGAAATATGTTGCGCATGTGATAGATTTCATTCCTAAAACAACGTACACGACAATAACTGTATCTGCATTTGTTTACCGTCTTACACAAAAAAGGTCAACCGAGCTGAGTTGCTACTTAATTGGTCAGTTTAAATTGGAAAGTTTTCTCTGTTTAACCAGGAGCGTGATATTATCGATGTCAGTTATGTCTATAGAATTTGCTTTTTTAATTTATTGTTCTGCATAATGAAATACATTTCACACTAACCTTCTTCTTCTTCTTGGGCCAGAGTGAGAACAAAGAGAGCGCAGAAGACCAGCAAGACTTCCTGGTTGGTTGTGGTGACGGGCGAAGGACGGTAATTAAAGTTTAAACTGACTTCCTAAAAATACATCAACTGAACAATTTTCTATATACAGCATATACAGCGTGGCACGTTTTATTTGCAAAATAATCATAAGATCCGGAAACCCATGAAATCTAATCGCTTCAAACGGATATGCATGGAAATATTGTTGGTAAAGTGAAATATTTGTGCTCTGTAGACTTCCACTCTGCGATAACGTTGTTTTGAATTGGCAGACACAGACACGTGGCTACAACTACAGTATATAGTTCAATTGTTTGCGGAGTTCGTCAGTTGGTCAGTGCTTTCAGCTTAGGGATCGTCGCATGAAAGACCAGCTGACAAACTCAAGACTATTCCCATAGCTTGTATAGTCACAAACCTCTCTTCTGCGGAATGTCTGTAACAATACTATTCTTCATAATAAGTCCCAATAAAAGAAAGAAAAAACATACTGCTAGACGAAGAGGTAGACAACCAGAGTTCTATTCGAAATAATACTTTCTGAGCATTCCAAAACCTAAGCTTGTATTTTTACGTACGAAATAAAAATAATTTTGCTCAGACTTCTCATTCTGGACGCTCTCATCTTTTGATCCCAGTCTGATAAATACTGATATCGGTTCGATACTCCTCCGAAACAACTGGGCCGAATTTTCTAAAATTTTACACATACACGCATACACTGACGATTTGCATAAATGTATACTATTCTTTATTCGAAAATCCGACGTATTTTAGCAGATATTTACAATTAAACAATAAAACTGAGGAGCTCCTATTTGAAATCAATGACTGATATGAAAACTTCAGCAAACGCTATATTTTAGATAATATTTTCCTCGTTCAGTGAATACAAGATTGTGTGAATATAATGAACACTAACTGGCAAATTTTAAATTTACCAAGACAATTGTAAGAAAATCTAATTTGCGATATAAAACAATATATTGAAACTAAATTGTTTCTCAATAAAATCTTTTGAATGATATACGTATAAATTCCGCAGCTGCTATTGTTTATACGACACTTTCCTCTTTCGTTGGGCATGATATGATTGAAACATGTTCAATTTTGTTTCTGCGAATGCGAATTTGTAGTTTCTTTTTATGGTGTGTCTATGCCGCTTTCGTGTGATACCAGCTAGTGTCATATACGCCGCGCAAGTCCAGATTTTAAATTTAGGAATATATTAGTAAGCATTTATTCCACATAAAACATGCCATATGAAATAATAATAATAATAATAATAATACTTTTTATTGTAAAAATACAATGGGAAGCCAGAGGCTGCAAGAGCAGATCGAGCTGGCACCTTATACATCTTATTTAC
>JAUYWV010041563.1:0-16369 GCA_032274565.1 Nematoplana nigrocapitula
TTCCTGATCGAAGGGACGCGTCAGCGCCCCAACCTCCCGGAGGAAAGAGAAAATAAAAAAATGAGAGAAAAGAAAGAGTAGAAGGTCCCAGGTAACGCAGCACTTTGCCTGCCGGAGCAGGACACGCCCGCCACGAGAAGGCGGCTGCATGGGGGCGTTCTACAAAAGTCGCGTATATATTAGCAGGCCGACAGGACACAGAGAATGTGGCGAATGGACTATGACAAAAGCGGACAGAAATGACCGAAAATTGCTGTACAACTCCTCAAAATAAATAATGAACTCACGGCGGGGTCTCGAACCTGCAATCTTCTGCTTAGGAGACAGCCGCTATATCTATCAGACCACGTCATTTCATTCGGAAACAACTAAAAACCAATCTAAAAATTCCGGAGAAAATAGACATTGAACGTAAGGGTGACATACATCTAATATGAAAGCGAAGCAGTCCAATTCTTACCCGTCCCTGACTGGCAGCGGGCGGAATCGGATTGCCTCCCCCTCCGACCAGTCCCCTCGGAATTGGCGGTCCTCCTTGGACCGGCTGATGGTGGTGCATCGGCATCATGCCCATGTGCTGCGGCGGCGGCAGGCCCTGGACCAGGGGGATGTGACCCATCGGCGGCGGTACTGCCATCACCTGCTGCTGCTGGTGCTGATAGCGACGCATGCTGCGCCGCTCCCGGTCCATCTCCAGCTCCTCCAGGCGTTGGGTGAGGGCCAGTTTCTGCTGGATGGCCATCCGCAGCAGGGAGTTGAGGGTGCGCTTCTCGTCCTCAGCACCCTGCATACGAGAAGGGACAATATCAAAAGAATGATACATCCTCGTACCCACCCATCCCGTCCTTCCGACATAGACACCGCAGGATTTTGCAGAATTCATACTATCCTATTTCTCAGATTTACCAACAAACCAAGGAGCAGAAATGTCCCTGGTCTGATCCAGAAGTCGCGATGATTATCATGGGCTTATAAATTACATCTACCCCTAGATTTATAAGCATATATAACTAAAAATAAGGTATTTGTCAACAGTCGCGTATATTTACATCAAATCAATATCGGTCAGCCAAGTGACGGACATTATAGCTTGACCGGCGATCAGCGGAGTGAAGTGATTCCTGCTCAAATGGTGGAGCGGCAGCACTGGAAAAAAGCAGAGAGCGAGAAAAAGATACCAAGTGGTGGAGTGCGAGAAGCCATGTGGTTTCGATCTGTAATTATGTGTACCTTATTTTCAAGCTGCTTATCCGGCTGTGTTCCCCATTATTATAGTGCTGCTTATCCGGCTGTGTTCCCCATTATTATAGTGCTGCTTATCCGGCTGTGTGCCCCATTGTTATAGCGCTGCTTATCCGACTTTGTGCCTCGTTTTTATAGCGCTACTTATGCGGCTGTGTGCCTCATTTTCATAGCGCTGCTTATCTGGCTGTGTGCCTAATTAATTTAGTGCTGCTTATCCGGTTGTGGGCCTTATTGTTATAGCGCTGCTTCTACGACTATGTGCCTCATTTTCATAGCGCTGCTTATGCGGCTGTGTGCCCCATTATCGCCACTGCTTATCTGGCTGTGTGCCTCATTAATTTAGCGCTGCTCATCCGTTTGTGGGCCTCATTGCTATAGCGCTGCTTATGCGGCTGTGTGCCCCATTATTGCCGGTTCTTATGCGGATATGTGCCTCATTATTAAAGCTCTACTTATCTTGTTGTGTGCTTCAATATCGCGCTGCTTCTCAGGCCGTGTGGCCGTATATTTTTTATCCGTTTGAAGAGCCTTGGTGATTCCCAGTTGACACCCATCTTTCCATTGTTTGTTTCATGTCATAATTTTTTTTAGCTAAACAGTTGTTTTGATTTCATCGTTGTCTGGAGCGCGAGTATCCGTTTCGCCTGCTGCAGACATACTGACTGTACTTAGCGAAAAACAAATGAACTGTATTCTCAGGAAAGATGAACACAAAAGATATTTTGAAATTATTTTCAAACTATATTATTTTCTAAACACCACGACAAATGTTTGTCACCTTTTTTAAAAAATCATACTTCAAACTGCTAAAATTCAAGGACTTTTCCAGGTTCTTCATGCTTTTCATTTTCCTGGTTGCGAGGATGCGTCAATGCCTGTTAAATCCTTCTAGTGCTTCACTCGTCATTCTATCAAGGAACAGGCCAACGAATGCTGACGTACTACAAAACTATCCCACGAATGGTACTTTCATTATCTTTATCGGAGGGGAATACTCTGATCTCTCCCGCTCTAGCGCCCAATGATTGGTGGGGTCGTCCTCTCCGGGCATTCCTCCATAGTACTTTCAGGCAGTGGATAATAGCAGAGGTAGTTGGCGTGGAGGAGAATAATAATGAATAGGATCATCAATCATAAATCAACAAAGGAGATGCATCAGATTAAAATATATGATATCCCATCCAGACAGTATTTAGTCGGTGTCTGTCCGCTTCACTCCGGACAGAGATTTCGCCGCTGATAAAACGCTCAGCCGAGAAAAAAAGATATATTGATTTTCTTTTCGCCTAGTAAATCAACTACCAGAAATCGACAGACTACGCTCCCTCAGAAAGAAAAGGCGAGGTACAGCGATGTCTTTCCTAACTGATTTATACCAGAAATGGATTTCGTTATTGCTTATATACAATTGCTTACTTGAGCCACCGTATCAATCGATTCGATTCATATTTATTTACTCCTATTGGAGCGCACTAGCTAACGGAAGCAGAGTTCAACGAATGCGTAAATCCGTATTACAACAGAGTTAGGCGCAATGTCGATTGGTGGATAACGGAATAAGAATATGCCGAGGTCACCATGTGCATTGTTATTGAATGAAAAGGAGAATGAGAGAGAAGAGGAGACGAGAGAGAGAGAGAGGCAGGAGAAGAGAGGCAGGAGAAGAGGGGAGAGAGAAGAGAAAAGAGGGGAGAGAGAATAGAAAAGAGGGAGCGGAGAGAGAGGAGTGAGAAAAGAGAGAGAACAAATTCCAGGAGTTTCGATAATCAGTATCACTCATCCACATTTGACTGCCGCTCTGCTCGGCACAGATGAGAATTGTATAACTGCAGCTCAATAGGCATATCAACCGCAACGCCATGTCATACGCACGTACTACAGAATGTCGCAGAACACCGATTTGGAAGCAGTGGCCTGCATTCTTAGCGTTCGCGCTCATACGCCAGGCGACTAATGCTACATACAGTATATTAGTAGTAACTAGCTGAATAAGAAACGAACGCTAGTACGACAGTAAGGCCCGGGATAATTCAATAGACTGATTACAGTGCTGTCGCAGTACTAGCAAGTTTGACTCACACTGGCAACAGTTATGCTTCTGCAATGACACATGATTAGGTGGATGCCGTAACAAATCGATAGGATTTACAACTACGGAGAGAACACATGACCCGAGCGGTAGCAATTCAAAGAGAAACCTGATTGCTTGAATGGTCTGCATTTCTGAACAACACATAATAAATATCAACTGCATCGCGCAGCATTTCCAAATGTGAGGGGTATTAGCAGAATCCGGTTGATGGAAAAATGTTTTGCGACTTCAGAATTTCCCATTATATGAATGAAGCTTACTGTCGACACAGTTTTCAAAAACAAATACACAGTGTTTCAGGTAAAAGTAAATGCCAACACTGACGTAAGTCAATTAACAAAATGATCAATAACATAGGCGAGAAACCGAATACACATGGCAACGGTTATACTGTATACTGTAGGCGAGTTAACACAACGAGTCCCAGTTCTGTTTGATTATTGTTACAGTACGTATGTAATCAAAGTCTAGTCAGTGTGGCTAGACTTTGTTATTGGTCTACCTTTCTCTCTTCTCCGCGGTAGGATTTGTCATTTTCCTTTCATGTGGCTGTAGCTAAAACATTTCGTTCGTACATCTTTCACTTTCCTCATTCAATTAACTGTGCAATTAATTGGAAGCTTTTCTCTCCAAGCAATCAATTGCTTCTTCTCTTGTAAATATAGTAAAACTTTAGACCCCATTTTGTCTATTCTCGACAGAGAAAGTATAGCGGCATCTCTGCCAGAGTGACTCCACCTGCCGCCTCTTCAACGATCTGGGGAGGACCCACCGCATGAACCTCCAGTGGACACCAGGCCACTGCTATCTCACAACATGTGGGAAAGGACGAAATTAGAATAAGAAGAAAAAAGCGAAGCTTTATTTTTAAATACAGTAAACTTCAGAGAAGGATATTCATACTACTATTTTAGTAGTAGCCAATGAGGACGTTTGCAGTTTTCGACAAGCTATCCACCAGCAGACCTGCTTTAGGGGTTATATCTGAATTTATAGCCCTTTAATGTGGCATATTCGTGCCAGACTCAAAGCGTGCAGCACAACCAACATGCTAGATTTCGTGGGCAAGTAGTTCGTCTGCTGTTCACAGGAGCACGTGTTCGAATTCTACCCAGTACTGACGAGGGGCAATAACCCCGAAACCGGTCTGCTGGTGGACATCTTGTCGAACATGCCCATTTCTGATAGTCTGTCTCCAATTACCTGCAACTCTCAGTCTAAAAGACTGGTATCGAGGACCTACCTTCTCCGCCTACCGCACTCTGTGTAACGAGCTAGGTGATCCACCAGAGACCATAATTACTATAATAGAGCAGCAAGAATTGCCGCCGATTTTACCTGCAACTGTTGCTGGAGTTCGTCGAGCTGCGTCACATATTCGTCGCACCGTTGGGCAAACATGGCACGCAGGGAGGCAAAAGTGGCAGCGTCCTCTTTGAGCGCTTTCAGCTCGTTGCGCAGTTTCATCATAGTGTCGGTGACAATCACCTTCTCGTTTTCGTACTTCTGTTTGAGATTGGCCAGCGCTGTTTCGGCCGTGGTCTTGTTCGCTTTGAGGACCCCGCGTAGGGTGACGATCTGTTCGCGTTTCGTGGCGAGCATCGACTTCAATTTTTGGTTCTGATTTTGCATCTCCTCAAATTCCAAATTGGTGCTCTCCTGAACAACAAGAAAAAAGTGAAAAAGAGTTAGTTAGCCGTACAGACAACTACTCAGAATGGACACCATTGTTTAGCGAAGTAAAATATCCTGTGTAAAAAGTTTGACTATTCAATTTCAGTTCTGGTCTAGAAATGACAAAACTAGCTCGTATTAACAAAACAGATCTAAAATCAGAAAAAATGTATGTGATGGCGTTCGCAGCAAGATATTGATCAATAAACTGAAACGAGGACCCCAAGAACAAGACGAATGGCTGGGAAATACAATCTGAAGAATGATAGGTGCAATAAAATAAAGTGGCAGAAAAGTGTGGCTCCCGTGGGTGTTTGTACATTGTGGCGTCGCAGAAAACGAAGAGCTGATCGCCTAGCAGATGAAGGAGGAAATCAACATCGCAAGACATGGTGAGAGCCGAAGAAGAAGGAAGAAACACCAAGATAGAAGCTTACCACTCAGACCAGTGAAGGGACTATAGACCAACAGATTAAGGAAGAGAGAAGGATACAACCTTGACCAGGAAGGAAGGAAGAGCTAATGATGACCCACTGAATACCTACAGATCGACAAAGCGCAGAGTGGCACATGCCGCCGGTGCCAATAAGAAAAGGGCGACATGGACAACCTACTCAGAGGTTGCCCAAACCTGATCCCTGCCCGCTTGAAGGTTTTACGACCAAGTCCGGACGAGGAGATTATGAGGAAGCGAGGTGGGAACTGCTGCGATTCTTAGACGCTTGTCTGGAATTCCAGACGACATATAGCACACGAGTGCTAAGTTCGGCGTAGAGAGTTCATATTGTTTATTCACATCCACTACAATTAATTGATGGCCGTCCAAGCAGTTTATTCTTGTTATTTCCCAAAAAACTGTCACTTGCTTTAAAATCGGTGAGGGTACTTTCTATAAAGGCCATATTTTTTACACACATTGATACCGTTGTGTCGGATCTGCTGTCCAAAGTACTTTATTGAGCAAGCGGGCCACAAGAATGACGAAACAGCTCTTTACCCAGTGTTATACAACAAGGATGCTTTTACAGTGGCATTTTTCCTCACAACGAAATTTCTATGAAAACCTACACACATATGCTTCGTCCGAGAGGCATCAAATAAAAAACGCAGCGATTCTTTTAGATCCTGACTATGTCAGTGAATAAAGAACACCCACACCTCAAATACATACAAATCAAAATACGATCCATCCTCTAGCACTTCTACACGACACAGCCAATGTAAACACACTGCAGCGACATCTTAGCCTCCTCAGTAAGTTTGTTTACCTTTTATTACACACTGCGAACTACCGAATTTCAAATTTGCACTATCCTACCCTACGTATACAGTTAGTTCAGTTCAGTGCGCCTATTTATTTTTTTCAGAGCTCTGTGGGCATTTTCTCTCATGCCCATCTTCCTCGCATTGTTCATTCCTTCGCTCCGATTTATGATGTTATCGACCCATTCAAATCGCTTCCGACTTCTCCTTCAACTGCAACCAAGACCAAACTGTCACGTCTTCTCTTCCAGTGAGCCTTCCTCATTTGGAACTCCTTTGGTATTCCTGATCCATTCATTTTATCTTCCTCTCCTGCAAGGAGCTCACTTTTTGCACTCTCTTCACAGCCTTTCCTCCTTCTTCCTTAATGTCCAACTTTAGGACCTCATAACTGCTAAGTAGTACGTATCTCACTGAAAGGGTCAGGGTCGAAGGCAAAACATAGGGACACCGATAATAATGTAAACAAGGGGTACAGATTAAATCAGACATCGTCAAATGCAAGCGAGTCTCACCTCATTCTTCCGTTGCGCGGATGTTTCTAGAAGACTGGAAGCCGCCTGCTTCAGCTGCTTCATCAACTGAAGTTGGATCTCCAACTGTCTGTACATATCAGCGGGTTCACCGGCGGTAACCGCCGAAGACTCGCCAGCGGCGGAAGAGACATCCTGCGAGTCGGAGGCCAGCGAATTGTCCGGCGATTCCTTCCTCTCGCGCTCCGCCAGCAACATCGTGGCGTTCTCCCGCAGGACATCCTGTACAAATTTGCCCAGTTGGGAATTGGTGGCCGAACAGAACCGTTTGTACAGGTGAACCAGCTCGCCGCTGACCGAGACCATCTCCGGATACATGGCCAGTAGGTCGGAGATGGTCTTCGCCGAGGTGGACTTGGCTGACTGGAGATCGGATTTCAACCGCTTCAGTCCCGATTCGCCTTCGTCCAGCGCGTTGCGAAGGTTGACAATTTCCTCTTTGAGCTGGGAGTCGGTCTCGAACTCCTTGTCGACCCGTTCGCGTTCGTGGTACTTCTTTAACTCGTGCTGCATACTGGTGATCTGCTTTAGGGCCACGGAGTACTTGTGCTCGTGCTGGCGCAGGCTCTTCTTCAACCGCAACAGCTCGGTCCACGCATTCTCGGACATTTCCCCCTGTCTGAAGCTGCTCCCGCCCAGGGAGTCGGACAGGTCGGGTGTTCTGACGCTGAACTCGGCGATCTCCGCCTCCATAGACGTAATGACATCCAGCTGCGACTGGACTTCGTCAATCCGTTCCTGCTTGGAGGTGACTTCGCGACGACTGGCCTCCAACGAGTGTTGCGTCTCTTCCAACGATTTGCTCAAATCCGATTTCTCCTTTTCCAACTGGGACAGCATCTCTTGGAATTTCTGCATTTCCGAACTCTGCAGTTCACTAAACAAATTGTCCCCACCATCGTCCTCTTGGCCGCAGTTCTTGAAATCCTCGTTCGACCCCGTTTCGTCGCCGTGCTGGCGCAGACTTCGCGACGACTGGTCGTTGAGGCCATCCTCGAGCGTCGTTTGGGTCTTCTCGGTGGACATTCCGCCGGAGAAACGTAGGTCGTTGTGAATGCTGTTCAACTGGTATATAGACTCGCTGTTCAACCGATGGTCTAAGTCTTTCTTGATCGCGTGCTTCTGTTCGCGTTCGATATGTAGGGCCTCGAGGGTGTCTTCCAGCGATTTGTCCGTGATCTGCTTCAGTCGGGTCATCTCCTCCAATTGGGAATGGATTATGTCGTTCTCCTCGGCCATACGTTTCATTTCGTGCTTGAAACTCTCAAATTCCACCTAGAAGAATATTGTAAAAAAGGATTAGCAAACGACTAACATTTTTTTAATGATAGCGGTTTCTACTCATTCAGAGTCTTTATCAAGCATAACTGATAATTTATACTTTGGATAAGTAGAAACCAGTGACCACTAATAGTACATTATGCCACGACTGACCATGAAATTGTTTTTTTCGCCACAAGTGATTCACTGTCTCCCAAGACCGAAGTCCAGGTGTGACATAAATCACAAGAATGCATAGACGTTTTTCCATTTGTCCTGTTTATCAGTTTTTTGGGGGGCCCTATCAGCTCGGAGATGTCAGATCGCATAGTAAAGCGGATTAACCGGAACATTGAACTAATTAGCCCTTAAGCGTCATACTGTTTAGTAAATGGTATTATAATGACAAAAATACAAGGCTTTTCTGCATTGATAGCGAATTGTTCTATCACGTTAAACAAAAATCGATCAACTCTAGACTGTGTGAAGCACGCCGTTATCACTTAGAAGAATTTAAGCAACTCTACTATTTTAGGTAAGAAAGAGATTAAATTAAAGTATGCTGGAATTGAAACGGCATGATCGATTGGAAGTCTAAGTCCGTTTATGAGCGCTATATTGACAGTAAAATTTGCAAAAGAAACAATCAAAACCAGTGCGACATGATTCAGAACAGTTCAAACCCATCAGAACCGCTTTCAGACAGTGGAGAAGTAACTACGTTTATGTGGTTATGAATAACACTAGCTAGGTTTGTGTGAATATTTAGTTCAACTGTTTTCTTCTTCTTCATATTTTAGCAACAATATCAGTAAAGAAAAAGAATGTAGCTGAAAAACAAATAAACGCGATAAAAGACAATTCATAATTCCCTGATCTCCGCAGTAGAAAGTGGAAATGAATCAACCAATCGCAGAGAAAGAGATTAAAGAGTGAAGGACATACAGAGAAACAGAGGGACGACCAATGTTAACTATACATAGGAGTTATGTATACAGCTGTTATACAATATTATATTGTTCAACTGTGGACAGACTTCTCTAACAGCCAGTATATATCAGTCCACAAATAATAATAATTAATAAACGCGGCACCATTTAACCGAAAATTGCCACCAGACACTATTGAGCAGAATTGAATTGAGTGCCAAATTAAAAGTTGAAAGCGCAGTAAATCTGCGCAACATACACTATACTGTAGGCTTCATTGATTCTGCGCCTTGCGTGGTAGAATATTTCCCCCAAAATGCCGAAATGACTTCTATTTGTGTTATATAGTAAATATTTTTGAGAACTAGATGAGGCGCTCTGAGCTCTCCTATTTATTAAACTATTCGTAGTCTGCTCACATCTTATCTATAATTAGATAAATGTATGTATGTATGTCTGGCTGGTATTTATCTCCCAACTCTCTTGACGGATTTGCATGCTTGATGACTAAAAAAAACGCTACGTAACATGGGAAAAATAGCCACGAGATGCAAAATTTCTAATTGAGAGGCCCACAGCAGAAATTACCACAAAAAACATGCTAATAGATGATTTCCAAATATTCGTAAGAATTTGAATTATGCAGTAGGCGATTGCGGCTTTGAAAATCAATTTATGGTATACTAATAGAATACTGAATTTGAATTCTAGAGCAGCTGCTAGCTACAAAGCTAAATCAATATAGTACAGATTAAGAGTCTTAATAACGAAATTGAATATGAAAACCGTTTCTCTTCAGTATGTTTTTTAAAGTTTGTTGGTTTGATGTTTGTCAGTTTTGTTACGTTTGTTACTTTGATGCATGTAAGGATACTCTATGCGCTGCATGGAAAATCAATGTGCTACAGATAAACGAAAATTTATTTATGCACGTTTTTCTCTGTCAATTTTCGGGGTCAGACTTTCTTATGATCGATTTGTCAATTCCCTGAACAAACCGCGCTTGCTATAGCCACACACTATACGGGTAATCCTACTAGTATTAGGTAATAATAATAATAATAATAATTTATTTTATTGCAATAAAAAATTACAAATGGCAGACCAGAGGCTACCCTATAGGGCAAATCTGGCTGGTCACCTAAGATGAAAAAGATGGTTCGTGATAATTTCTTCTTGGTTGTTGACATGCACTGATCTTTAAGTTGCTCTTAATTGGCAAGCAAACCTTATTCAATTCCGCTTGATGCCCTTTTCTTGTGAAAGACTTTATTAAAAGCTGATTTAATTTCTGGTACATTTGGAAACCTGATTGATTAAACCTTGTCTCGATTGAGTAATTAATAATAAGATCGAGAGTTTCAAAATACTGCTGTTTAAAGTATGACTGAGTTCTTTCGTGAAAGTGACCTGAAGATCCAGCTTCATATCGCTTTGCTATTTTCTTTTTCCGTGGCAGTTTTGGTGTATCTGTTCCGGAATAAATTGCACTTTTCATCAGTTATCAAGGAATGTAATATATGTCCTCACTGTTATTTTAGCAATTTATTGGCTTTCACATGAGCTGACAATGAATGGTGTTGTAATGTTTACTTAACAGGCCTTGTGGCGCAAACCCATTTCGCCAAGAACAACACAAAAGTAAAATCCGAATGTAGCCATTTGTGCAGATACTCCTTGAATCCTGACCACCTCTATGTCTATCCAAATGTTCTCTGCACCTATCTGCATGTTCTCTGTGTATTGATTGTCAGTCAATCGATCAGAATAAACGTCAGTGCTTGAATTACCTGATTATATTATATAAAACTTTTTGAGTACTGTTAAGTGGCCGGACTGCTTGCTGCGACCCTGTATATATACTCTATACCCGTGGTCAAAAAATAATGTTGTAGGGGCTCATTTTACAAAACATCTTAGGTTTAATTTTTAAATTTAAAGTATTTGAAGTTTTAGATGCAAATGCCTGTTCCCTAGTTGAGGGGGCAGGCTGTGAATTCGAAATTTCCTCAATACGGGGAAATAACATATACATATCCAAGACTTAATATGTGACAGTGTCACATGTTCATCCCAGTCATCACTTCGTCTGATCAGTATTGGAATCATGTGTAAGATAATCATGCTATTTATGACACCTCCTTTACAGACACGCAGACCAACAGAAACATCCACTATAGATCAACACAATAATACAATAATACATCCACATTAAATATACTTTAACAATGATCTCTGTCCCTTTTTTTAACAACTTTGATTTACTACTCAATTGTGTTGAACATATAGAGATTATATAATTTTTGTTGAAATCGTCTTTTGATTTTTTGATTTCTATATGATTCTCAACTAAATCAAATTTGCCACATGACAGGAAGCGCTGCTTTGTTGACTCTGTGCTCTAGAGGCAACGCAGACTTATATGAGAATGTGTGGACACTTCTGCTTTCCAGCTTTTCTGGCTCATATATAGGTCTCTCCTGCAATTGGTTCCATGCAAGCTGTTTCCGCGCACGCTTTGAGATTTTGTCTATCGCTTAATTAGGTTTCTTTTTTTATTGAATTAGGATCGAGAAAAACCAAGAAGAATTCTTCGTGCAACACATGCAAAACTATCAAATGTTACGTTGGCGCAAACAACGTGAAGCTGTTGACTCAGCAAAAACGTAATTCATATAGCATCGCAGAATCTCCACAGATTTCATCCAGGGAATCTCTTGTTATCAAAGTCACGTATGCTGTGTCTTCCGGGATCGAGAATTAAAGTTCAGACAAGGACTACTATAATATCAGGACGGTCAACTACGCATTTAGTGGTAGCTTAACCAAGAGGCTGATTAATTACCCACTGGTTACCTGTAATCAGTCGTATTCTATTCAAAATCTCTTGTCTAGCCCACAAGTGTGTTGTTCACGGTGATGTTCCGGACTATTTGAAAGGTCTCGTTGTGCCAGCTGCGTCTACCATCGTGACAACGCATCTCCGCTCCCAATCCGCGGTTCGCGTGCATCAGCCGATTGTTCGTGTAGTGGCAGCTAGGGGTTCGTCCTCCCTCGCAGCCCCGACCATTTGGAACGCCCTGCCTGGTGATGTTAAACGAATGGATGACTTCTGAGCATCTAAGCGTGACTTGAAAAACTATTTATTTTCCTGCTTGTAATTTTTCCCATTGCAAACACTTTTTCTAGATTTGTACCCACTCCGAATGCATTTATGCAGATGACTGTGGAGTGTGGATAAATAATATATTATTATTCTAAATAGTTAGATGATAGAAATAAACGTTCATCACATTGCTGTTTAATAAAAGTTTTGATAGCAATCCAATGGTAAAATTTCACCTGTCCGTCCTCTGTTCACTATTTTGAAGGCCACTTCCGAGGAATCAAAATTTGAAATTTTTGCGGAAAGTATAGTTTACTCAAACGCTTTGAGAGTACCACTTTTTCTTTTAAATAACACTAATATACGTCTAAAGCGTGAGCGCATTTTCACTAATTTGAATAAATTACTCGTATATAGTCAAAAGTCTAGCCTAAATATAAATTGACTTATTTTCATATAGCCGTCTAAAGACTGCTGATGTTAATCACTCCTCGGACGGATATTATAAAAACCATCGATACTTTCAAAGCGATTCAGTAAAATATACCTTCCGCCAAAAATTTATAATTTTGACTCCTCAAAAGCGGCCTTGAAAATGGGGCGTTTTGGAGGTCAGGGGATGGAGAGATGGAAGTGTATTTCACACCATTCGATTTCTCTAAAAGTTTTGATTAAGTAACATTGTGATGAACGTTTATTTCTATCGGCTAACAATATTTTATTGTGGGTCAATAATCGGCTTCTTGGCTAAACTATCACTAAAAGTGTAGTTAATAGTTCTGATATTCTAGTAGTTTTTGAGTTCAGAACTATAAAAAAAGTTTGCACTATTTGTGTAAATAACTATACCCCACCTCAGCACCTATACACCCACTCCTTCAGAATCACGTGTGTCGTTAAAGTTTTAGGACGTCCGGCTTCACCGAATTCACCGTGATTTGAATTTGGGAATTTTTCGCTGTTTTTTTTAGTTTTCTTTCAGTTTTTCAGTTAGCTAATCTCCATGGCAACCCTCGGCAATTAATCTAACGTGCAGCCATCCACAAATGTGCATACACCCAAACGTTTGTGCAGTTACCAAAAGCACTGTTTTATTCAATCAATGTTTAATTCAATTTAACGCAATGACACCGTTTACTCATACAGATATACAAGACTCAATTGATCCCAATCATCAACGCACCAGGTCAGCACTTGTAATCATTTGAAAGATAATCGTGCTATTTTATGACACTTCTTATCCAGTCACACAGACCAACAGAAACATCCACTATTACAGATCAACAGAATCGAGTAGTAAACCAAAGTAGGGAAAGAAAGATCATCGTTAAAGTATGAGACCAAAGAAATTAATGTAGATGTACCGCGTGTCCCATAAATAATGATTTTTTCTATCAATCGAATATTCCTAATGGGCGACGTCAGTATGTCTTGTATGGCACATTTTATGGGGCATTCCTACTAATCTCATCCTAAATTTAAAATCTGGCCTTGCGCGACCCATATTGCATTATACGGCATCACATGAAAGCTATAGGAACATGCTCTATTTGATGAACACTCAAGAAATTACATTACATGTAGCTATCTGGCTAACAATATGCTTTATAGAGTGAAACACAGCGACACATCAGCTGACTTTCTACACAAATACAAAAAATACTATACGTATATAACCTCTTAAAGGTATCTTTGCGGACGCGATTCTGACTGTGTCGTCAAGACACAAAGATTCTGACACCTTGTTTCATAGGTGACATTTATGTATTCTTATAAACCCATGCAATCGTCTTCCATTTTTCATTTCAGTGGGCGAATGTGTGAATATGCGTAGAATCATATTGCTAAACCTTATGAACTTATTATATGAAAACGTTTGCCCTGCCAGCCAATTAGCCTATGCAAATGTAAAAGCAGTGAGTTGTGCAGCTACCTAAAAAGCTTAGAATAAGTTCTGGAAAACCTTATACTTGTCGTCTGTACGTGTTCGCTTTTTAAGATTTGTGGCACTGTAACTGTAATCCGGATGGGAGGCAAACAGTACAATGTAAAGCGTGCCGTCAGTTCCTGGATAGCCTCTTTCCTCACTTTCTTCCCTCCCTCGCATGCCTCCATGTATCACTCCGCTGAGCCCAATCCCAGCTTTTCCACTCTCCTTGTCCGGGACTCCTCCGCTTCCTTCTCGAGCTCCAAGAAGGGCTTTAGTGGCGTCGAACGTCACCGCCTCTTCCTCTTGCGGATCAGTCTTGCTTCCAGGGCTGCCTTCTCGTTGCCCGGCAGGTCTGCATGCCAGGACACCCACTGGATATGCACTCTATTGCTTCTGTTAGACAGGTTCGCAAGCATTCTCCAAATCTTGTCCGTGGTCTTCTCCTCCGCAAGAAACTTGTGACCCCTCGGAAACTTCATCGATGTTCTTCCGTGGATCTCCTCAAGGGTGTTCACAATATTGACGATGATAACCTTTCAAATCTCTTGTGCTTGGCAGATATATAACTACGAACTGATGGAGTCAGTCCTGCGTGATCTGAGTCAGCTCAGCGCTTTCGTTGTCAGTGGAGAATGGAATGATTTATCGATTTGACATTGAATCAAGTAGACAGGATTAATAAAAAAGTGTATCTATAAAATGGAATTAATTAAAAACACTTTCCATATTGACGAGGAGAAGTGGCGCTGGTCATAGAGAGAGAAATTGGTTTCAATCTTTCGGTCACCAAATCAATCTTGAGAAAGAGAGAGAGAGGAGGGGTGAGGCGAGGGGAATTTCTGGCCGAAATAGTGGGTGTCAAAATAGACAAAAATGAATAAATTTTTGTGCGTCACTCAGTTATATAGAAAAGAAACGTTATACATGTAGGTTACTTACCTGAAAACTTAGAAATAATGTACGATTCAGTATGTCAAAGATAGTGACTTTTGTCCCACATTATCTTCATAAGTGCTCCCTTGGCTGTCTTGCAGTTGAGGCATCACTGTCTCATGGAGTTCACCAACCTCCCAATGAAGTCTTGGTTCCATTCTTGCTGCTGGAGACATTCCAGCAGTTATAAAGTCAGCCTAAACGTTCTCAACAGGATTAAGATGGGGACTGTTTGCTGGCCACACCATGCGGTCGATTCCTGCCTGCTATATGAAGGCATTGACTGCTCTGGAACGATGGGGTCTGACGTTAACATTCTAGAGCACCACAGTGTGCCCAATCTGGTGGAGAACCGGGATGACCAGAGGCTGCAGGATCTCCTGGAGATGCAGCATTCCATCCATGACGTGCGGTACAGATCAGCCTTTGTTCTACGAGTATGCATGGTAAGTCAAAAGTCACGCAACAGAATTGTACAAATTATTTAAACAGCCAGCACAAGTAGTATAGCTATCTAACGTTGCAACCAATGACACCTGTGCAATCGAAATTTCAATAATTTTAATCTATTGACGTCACAGTCAGCTGTTTAAATAGACGTTGCGTGTGTTATAATGAAATAAAGCATGGCACTGACGAAAGACGATAAAGTCGAATAAATTGGTTTTCATTATACATGGAGATAATTACAGTATGCGATGTCGAGACAAACATGTTCTATTTTAATAATCAACATCATCCCGAAAAAGCGGTAAATCAGAGTGCTGTTTTCCCTCTCGTGAAAAAGATCAAGAAATTTGGTTCTGTATCTTCTGTAGCCTACGGAGAAGAGCGTATGTCCAAAAACGGCGACAGATGCAGATACAAAAATAGTACTATGACAGCTATAGAAAGAAACCCATAGAGTGAAGTGTGAGGATGGACTGAAAAGCTAAATCATCTCCTCAGTGGAAACTATCACCCCAGGAATGCTACACAATGTCCTGAGTGCGCGGTCTATGAAATTGGGACACTATGTTGATGCAAAAGGCGAACATTAATTAATTTTATTAGTTGGCTACCGTACTTTCCCGCTGCGTATAACGTCAATATCTGCCGGAAAGCCTGTGCATCTGGTGTGTAACGCGCTCGTAGTGTACTCTGAGCGCAAACTCAACAGAAACAACACAGATCTCATAGCTATACCTGCAGCCAATGGAAGTTGCTGTTAACAAACCTTTCAAGGCGGCTTTGAAAAAGTAGTGGACCGACCGACTGAATGATAAACGTCATCGTCATCGACAATCACAACGACAGCATCACTCGGGGCGAATTCACCCCGAGGATGAGGAGGAGCATAGCACCGAGGAGGCCGGCCTCGCCCCCCCCCCCCCGATGTTACCCCCCCGGTTGCGGGGGGCACCC
>JAUYWV010041674.1:0-16368 GCA_032274565.1 Nematoplana nigrocapitula
TGAAAGACTCAATTTTATTGATCATCTGCTAAAATAATGCATTACCAGTTGAAAACAGCACGAAAGTATGTGGGGTGTGACACACCCCCGTTGGCACTTCACTGTGTTTTAAGCCCTGTAGACAAAACTGTTCATTTTTTTCAGATAATCTCTGGTAGTTTTTGAGAACTCCATAATGGATTAAATGTCATGTAACCGCAACTGTTCTATGTGTATAGTATTTTTTCCACACACATCCAAACTTGGTCTGGGGTGTGTCACACCCCACTTGTCGGTTAACCGTTAAATGATGAAATACGACTTCGTCATACTGGGTTCAATTAGCGAAACTTATCGTTTTATTATCGCTATTTCAACTGCCAACACCAGTTAGTAAAAATGTGTTCTTCGATGCTATTGGTCAGTGGAGATAATCATTTCGCCAAAAACTATCGTTAAAGTGCGAAAATTATGATTCAGTTTCCTTATACAAAGAGAATAAATTGATTTAATGATGTTAAAGGCATCCTAACTTTCTTTGTATTTAAAGTGATATATCAGATGTCTAGACTAAAACGCAAAAAAAAGATGCAAAAATGTATATGTAGATTATCTGCGATGATAGTGGTTTCAGTTTCAAATAGCAATGACTCCAATGAGCCTCCTGATCAGTGGGTGAGAATTCGAAAAGTGTTATACAGTAGAGAGAGTTAAATGGACGACAATGAACATTTGTGTAAGATTCAGAAATTCCCCTGCATTTGCCCTCTCTAGTACAGTAGGATTTAACAAGTAAATCATTTACAATATTTACAACAGTATCTCTGGGATGTATTTAGCAATTCAACGGTTATATAACTGGTAAAATATAGCAGGAAATGTATGTGATCTACTAAATTCGTACAATTTTGTCACTATAAAACACACACACACATGTCTAACAAGTGATTTACGTAAATCTGTGAAACACTTTTTGGGGAAACAGAAGCGGCAACGTCTAATTACCGTCTTCCCGGCGCATTCACGTTCGCATTGTTCTCGTTCTGTCTTTCGCACATTCTCCTAAGAGCCGCATTCTGGTACGTAGAACAGTCTTTCTTCTTTTCCCGGACGTATTGAGATGCTTGGTCCAATAAAAGTTGACGAAGTAGAGGCCGTTTGTATCTGTCGGAGTTGACACTGGCCGAACGTAGTCCCGCCAAAATGAACACGGTCAGCGCTGTCATAACTGAAAAGGAAGGCACAAATTCAGAACAACTGTATAAAGACAAAGGCGTAGTTTGAGTTACATGGAAATGTGAAAACTGAAACAATGATTGTGAATTGTATAAATCAAAAGATTTCTGAATTGACCAGCAACAAAGGATGATTTTATGGACAAGTCGAAGAAGAAATAATAACTATACATAAGAATTTAGTAATCTCAGTTTTAACTTCGTTTTTATGAAGAAATAGCGAAAAAGGTTTACTTTAATACTTAAAAAGTTTTAAATTTCTGAATGAATAGCGACTCGCCAAATGGTTGAGGTCACAGATTAGGATTAGTCATTATGTAAATGTAAAAGACTTTGACAGAAGAAAAATAATAAATTGTTGTTCTTTTGGAATGTAGAATATTTAGTTTGCAACATAAATATACTTCTTGTCTAAATATCTGTGCTATCACAAAAAGTATATTTACATATCATATAAAAAGTAATAGTAAATAACACTTACATAGAAATTTATAAGACATTTGATTTCAATGAAATATAGGAGTACTACTTTAACTGCTAATTGTAATATTTCTATAACAACAATCTTATCGCAGAAATGTTTCAATTCAACTTTTAAATAAAAATTCAAAGGAATAATAAGTTAATTTTGTATACAATGAATTACTATAGTCATCACTGACAACAATTGATAATTAAACGTAAGTAGAAAAAACAGCTGCTATGTTTCTAACCGCTGTCGGCATCTTGTCATGCATAAAAGTGTAGCCGTATCGTCAGTATAAATGTAGCTGTCGACGTAACCTTTTCTAAATTTATCTGATAGGTCCTTAGTCTACAGCAGAAACAATGTATATGCCAGGACGCTCGCAGTAGGTAAGCCTTCTCGATAGATTCTCCAGCTGAATTTGTTTACTTGACATTCCACTCTTCTGGTCGTTGGGAATTGCATTATCCATCTCACAATGCATGCAGGTGTTTCCATTTTAATCAAATTCGTATTCGAGAGAAGTCGTAGGTTACCAGAACCCCTCTTTCCGCTTGTTCTATGAACTTATTGCAATCGTCTTGGATTCGTTACACTAAGCTGACAAGGCTGTCTTCCACGCCTCTTCCTGTTCGGAAGCCCGACTGTTCCTAAGGGATCAGGTTTTCTGCTTCCAATCCAGTGATAGATCCTGACCGGAACCATATCTGTGGGTCTCCTCAGTCTGCCTCTACCTCTTGTCGCCTCAACATTTCCTTCGATTATTGCTTTAACCATAGTTCCTTCTCTCCTCATCTGATGACCATAATATTTAATCTTCCGCTTTTTTACCATTTGAACTAGAGTTTCTGGATATTCATTTCATCCTATCGCTTTCTTCACTTCTTTCATCACATATCCATTGGCCTTTTCCCAGGCTTCCTTTCAAATCCTGATTTTCTTCTGGACATGTGGGTAGTATAGATACGATCGGAACTGATAAAACATAGTTGGGAACAAGCATACGAATCTATTGGGTCAGCTCAAAGAAGAATTCTACTGTAGACCGAGGGTTGCCATCCGGGTCTTCTTTCATTCATATTTCTTTCTTCCTGCGCAGGTGTCTGAGAAGTCACACAAGTAAAATCCAGTTCGAGGCGAAGTTCGGCCGTCTTATCGTTTTGCCTATCGTTCAACCCCGGCCAATCGGGGAACAAAGAGCCGAACACAATCCCGCACCCCGCGGGGACAGAGCAGGGCTGGACTGTGTGGAAAAGCGTGTTTTTCGGTGCAGAGCCACGGAGACCGGCATACTTGGCTCTGCTTCTTTATCGTGCCGGAGATGTGGAATCCAATCCTGGTGCCAGTAGAGAGTCTCACGCCGATCGAGGACAACGTAGAAGACAGGAGACACAAGGTAGGACCGGAAAGATTATATAGTTCTGCAAGTCAACTCGAATGGACTCAGGTCTAAGGCAACCGAGGTGGAATAGTGCCGTCAGGGTAATAATGTAGATGTGCTAGTTGCCCAAGAAACCAACCTTACCCCCAGAGATAATCCCCCAAAGTTCAAATGATTTCCGGTGGCTAATCGCATGGACAGAATCGTAGGACGAGATCGCTGTGTTAGGAGTACACCTCATGGTGGAGTCATCATTTACGTCAACAACCGTATCCCGTGGAAACATGAGAAGTACAGTGTACCAGGGCCCCTTACAAATACAACCACTATCGAACACACAACAACAGGTTGGTCCTTGGAGACCTCAACGGCCACTCCCCCGAGTGGGATCCGGCATCAGTAGAAGATAACAGGTGAAAGAAAGTGGCAGAATGGCTCAAACCTCCGAATACTCAATGACGGAACTCACACTAGAAGAGCCCCGGCCACCGGTCGAATATCGACACCGGATGTATCGATGTGCAGCAGCAATCTCTTCCATCGGACAACCTGACGAGTGCTCGACAGCTTGGGGTCAGACCACCTTCCCGTGATCATTCAAGTGCAGATCGGGAGATTTCCCCTCCCCCGATAAGAAGAAAACATCGCCTATGCGTCAAAAAGGGGAACTAAGCGATTCAATGAGATCGTGGAATTCCACCTAGAGAAATGGAATGAGACCCCCCTTTCGGATATCGTTCAGGCCGAAAGAGAATTCACGAGCGCCCTACAGGAAGCCACTAGGTTTTGGGCTATCCCCAGGGGCAAGAATCAGATCTAATAAGGCATAGTGGAGCAGCGCAGTGAACGACCTAGCTTAAAAGAAGAAACGAAGCAAGGAAGAATGCTCACATCTCAGAAGGGCTCAGGGATAGATGGAAAGAACTAGCAAATGAAGTCAAGAAGACAATCAAAAACGAGAAACGGGAAGCTTGGAGAAGATTTGTCAGCACTCTGGACAACAAGAAAATTTCGAGGGAGGTAAGCAAAATAATTAAAGCGATGGATGGATGCAAGACTGAGGCGAGCGACTCCACAGTCATGAAGTCTGGAGATAAGAGGTACGTCTCCGACAAGGACAAGG
Source organism: Nematoplana nigrocapitula (assembly GCA_032274565.1). Lineage (NCBI taxonomy): Eukaryota > Metazoa > Platyhelminthes > Proseriata > Nematoplanidae > Nematoplana > Nematoplana nigrocapitula. Next base: position 4,185 of record JAUYWV010041674.1, read on the forward strand.
CCGATCTTTTCTGTCGCAAGTACGCATACATCTCAAAACACCCCAAGAATAAAGAAGATTCTTGCATGAAGAAGGGGTATCTGGAAGACTGCATAAGGAATGCACGAACTGTCAGGGTACAGAGGGGGGTATGTGTGATGCTTTTACTGTTGCGGAGCAAGAAACAGCCCTGAAGTTTCTCAAAAAGGGGAAGGCTAGTGGCAGCGAAGAAATTGTAAATGAGATGTTAAGGAACTTATTTTTAAATAACAACAATAGCAATTCAGTTCAACTAATATATTCGAACAACCACGATATTATGCATCTTTACAGACTAGAGGCATCTTAGCAACATATATTCAAATTTAAATAAGTCAATAAGAATGAACAGGAAAATCATAAATCAATCTTATAAATTGATTGTTCAAGACTTTATCGTCCTGCAATGAAAGTTTCATTGCAAGACGCTAAGTAAAATCAATAAAAACAATAAATTTCTAAATAGAAAACAGATAAACAAATAACTAGTAAACATAGAAAAATTAAAGATAAATTTTCGAATTAATTAACATTCAATATTTATAAAGCACGGCTGATAAGAGTCTTGCAAAGCGCCATCATTCAAAGGTGAATCGAATGTGGTTGCTCTCGCCGTTTACGCTTATCTTCATTGTTTTCGAAGAAGTTGCGTTAAAAACAACTGAAATAGGAAATAAATCGTTAATTAAAAATAATTAAAAAACTTTAAAAGTCAAAATATTTTACCTTCACTTTCACTCCGTTTAAAAAAGGAAAGTGATTGTTTGATGGTGCATGTTGACTGCTGGTGGACGGCTCCGATACGCTATTGAACGTGCTGGACAGGGCCAAAAAATACTCCATTTTCTTTGAGTCTCCAACTTTCTTCAAATAACGTTTAACTGAATTCTCTTTTTATCTCCCGTGACACACTGTATATCCTGAACTGTAAAGCCCTTGTTGTAAAAAGTGGTCACAACGGTTGGGCGAATACAGTGGGAAGTATAAATCTTTGATATTAATGCAAATTTTGAGATATTTTTCATGAGATTATCGATAGTATGTATTCCCATTACCATTTTGGGATTATACCAGTGCTCTTTGAATTGTAATTGGTTAGAATTTTTATAAATATAAATTGACATTCTTCGGATAATTTATTTAAAAGTAATTTAATTGCCTCCACCGGACAGCTTGTAAATTCGCGGCGATTGCTTGAGATCGGAATCTTGGCGATTAATCGTAGGTTGACGATTTTTTAATTGAGTCAATGCCTTCGACATCAAAAATTCTTTTCCACTCGAGTCGCTTTTTAATTTCATGATATATTTCTTGACAAATCTTATCCATTCACGCCCACTTGTAACTAAAAATAAAAAAAATCTTCTTGTAACTTTTCGGGAGTAGACCTGTCAAAATATTTTCTAAGGTTTTTGATGTCGTCTTCTTCGATGGCGGAATAGCTATTAATTGAGCCACCACTTTTAAAATACTTCTTGGCCGTTGCTTTCAATATCAGGTTAGCACCACGGAAAGCATCGTCGGAGATTATGTTCATAGTGAATGATGGCAACATAAAATGGCAGAACAAAACTGCCCGGATACGGTGAATAAAATTTACCTTGTTTATCTTTTAGCTCCGAATAGAAAAAGCGAATGTATTCAGCAATTACTTCTTTAATCAAATTATTTGACGTCAAAAACGCATAAAACGTTCAGTATATATGCGCTGTTGATTGGCTGTTGACGCTGGAACAGCTGACTCTTGAAGATTGTTTAAAGACTTGTTTACTTATGGTGGTAAAATTGGAGGAAAATCGAAATCATCCGTTTCCATAAAGAAAGGTGTTACCAGACCGGCAACCGGTTTTCTAATTCTATTGTTAGCTGTCCGGCAACTGGTTTTAATTATTATTATAATTTTAATTTTGTTGCCCTTCAAGCTCAGAACACGTATCGCTATTTCTTTTTCGTCGTCATTCAACTTTCGTTGTCGTGGTAAAAAGGATATGCTTCCTAAAAATAAACCCCAGTGATAATAATTAGGCTAGCAAACAATAACCAGTTCTATGATGGAAAAAGTAATGTACACTTTATATGGCCAAATGGCCTTTGCTACAGCCCATATGCTTGCAGTCACAAGAGAATATCCTATCGAAGTTAATTTTCCATTGTTATATATAACCTATAGCTATTACAAAGAGAATAGCTGATACTCGCTAAATGTCATTAAGACTTCAGCTACGTCAACAAGCCCAAATAATAGTGTAATTAGTATCTAGTCTTATTTTTTAGATTTATAAATATGTATAATATACTCAAATGCGTTTCATGAGAAAATAAAATAATTTATGCTTACGGGGACAATGGTGTGGTTATGCTCTGTTATCATACTCTTTATTTCTAGACTGGCTCCATCTGAATCAACACATAAGTGGATTTGAAACGTACAGCCATTTTTGTAGGTTCTGAAATTGATAATTTAACAGTGTACTAATTTTAAAATATTTTGGAACAATTTTTGATGATTTTTGTTATATATTGAAATAGAATTAATAAACTTTATGAATTAAAATCATAATAGTTTTACTCACTTCTGGTTTGGTCTTGATCCTTTGCTGACGCTCACAAATTCTCTCCCACCATGCATACATGCTAATTTTAAGTAATAATATTTCAATTCTGGTTTGATGACTTTTTTCACTCCCCTCTTTTTCGCTGCATCAATTGTACGGGAGTCTCGATTATACAATTGAATGCAATTTGCATCTTCGTATTTCTTCTTCTCCAAAATAAGTTTATCATACGACTCGAACTTTTTTCCTATGCAAAAATACACATTTTCAGTCATTTTAACAGAACGCACATTGATCACGACATGAATAAAATGAGACAAATGAAAAACGAAACAATGGTTCGATAAAACACTATTAATTAATATTACAATTTTATCATATATTTTCGTTATTCAATTATCGCGTTATAAATAATGTCATATAATGTTATATAATAAGATCGAATTATATATTTTAAAAGCCGGTCTAATTAAAACACCTTGGATTTTCAAAATCGGTTGCCGGTCTGCTAACATTAGAATTAGAAAACCGGTTGCCGGTCTTGTAACATTAGAATTAGAAAACCGGTTGCTGGTCTGTTAACCACTTAGAAGAAAGTTTTGCATAAAATATCACACAATTAGGCAATCCTTAAGTTTAGACCCCTTTAATTCCTAAATTTATTTATTTATAACTATTTTGTTTAAAATATCGCTAACTGTTTATATGGTATTGGGTGCTCATTATGGTGAAGTATGGTTCCAGAAATTGTGATGATTGAAGTAAATTGTCGAAGTGCTGCACTTCTCCCCATCAATGGCATCATTTAGCAACATGTTTACCCAGGAAGCTGAATCATTACTGATGAGTTCACCAGCTATAATCAAATCCCTAATCATGTAATGGTAAACCACATATACAATTTTGTCAACCTCAATGACCCAACCATCCACACGAACATGAAAAGTGCAAAATCCAAGTACCAGGGTATCCACCACTTCTCAAATGTCCTTGAATTTTGAAATTTTGTAAATATTTTCTTAAATAATCCTTGAATTTCAGAAATTTTGCAAAATATCTCAGACTTGAATTTTCAGTCTATATCTGGAATAATTTTTATGTATAATTTCATGATATTGGCATCCAAAAAACATATTATTATTATTTAATATTTATATATTATATTTTTTGTTTCATGATTGTTATGGGTAAGACATTAAACTGTATCCAGAAATGAACTATTTACAGATTGTGTGTAATCCTATATATATACCATCTGCAAGATTGTTGTATTACCTTAAAATATCTACATTTTTACTAAAATCAAATCTTTTGAGACTTCTCTAATTTACTTTGTCCAAAACAGTAGACACCTTGAAGTGCCATACAATGCATGGGACATCTGAAGGTTTTATTTCCAGCTACCTTCTAGAATTTCTAAAGAGGCGCCATTTCTCAGAACATACCTTTGGGAATTTCTTGTATTATATATTGATAATAAAATCTTTTGATGCAATTTTTCAAATTTCAGAATTTATGGGTCTAAACTTAAGAGTCACCTCCCAATTATACTGCACCATAAGGATATATTCAACAGATTGTACCAATAAATTGTCTCTCTCTCTTTACACCACAGAGGCTGCATCAATAAGAAAACCCTCTCAACATTGGCGTTATGTGCCATTATAGAAAAGTAGCATTGAGCCTTTTTCAAAATTCTGAGTTTGTGCATTTCTAAAAAAACAAGCTTATCTTTTATGAGCTAATAGCTTGGGATACTCATCATTGCCAACCAACTGATCCTCAACAAAATTGCATAAGGCATAAAAGTGATTAAAAAGTCTGACATCATCAATCACAACAGGGTGATTCTCATGTTATATGTATGACATTTGTACTAAATGTTTACAACATAAATATCTATAGAGACCTAGTAGTATGTAATATTTCAGATTTATTTCCTAATTATTATAGTTGTTGTTTGTTGCCCCTGGATTTACTAAAGTAGTAGGTCCTCCCCCCCTTGGCTTGTGAGGAATTGAACAACTGGACCGGGTTGGTCCAGAGGTTGGAGATTGTGAGTGTGGTTGGGTGAGTGCGACAGTTGAAGATGTGTGTGGTGTCATGTGGGGTGCAGCCGCAGGCTGGGCAGGTACCTGGTGTTGTGTTGATGAAATGTTGGTAGTGGTTGAGGCGAGGGCAGGAGTTGCTCCTTAGCTGAGCCAGGAGCCTCTGTTGTGATCTGTTTAGTGTGCCCTCTGTTTGACTAATTGGTGGAGGTGCGGTATAGTATAAGAGGTACCTGATATAGAAACAAATTTAGTTTTCTATTTACTTGTTTTACATTTTAATGGGAGGATTCATTTGCTGCGTTACATATGTGACTCATACAAAAGTAAAAGTTTTACTTTTAATGTTTGATTGAATATTTCTCTGAATTGTGTATGATTAGAATAATGAACTTAATGTATGTTGTAGGTATTATATGGATGTCTATGAAGGATATATGATTTTTTTAAATTTCACTTTTTAGTAATAAATCCAATTCTTTTATATTACATGTGACACTCAAAATTTTGGATAAAAACTATTTATATCCTTCTTGAAATGCATATAAGACACAAGTATATTGATTAAACTTTAAAAAATATATTATTATATTATAATCAACATGTACATACATAAATGCTAGTATACATGGGCATCAAGTATGCATGCATGGTCTGCAGGTGTGTCTTTTAGAAGGAGCACACTTTTTGGCCTCAGTCTACAAAAACTGGAGAATGGTATATTTAATTTAAAATGGCATGGGCTTCTCTTAAGAACTTTGTCAGAAACTATTTCCTCTCTTTCTGCTTCTTTCCATTTTTCTACACTGTTATTTCATCTTTTTAAAATACCAGGCATTGTGTACACAATATCAGTTCTGTAATAAAGATCAATCACCAATTTATCACTTTGCTTGATCTCACTGGTCATTTTTTATTTTTCTTGTTTCTTGTTTCACAGTCATATTTTTATTGGGAGAATTCGGTAATTATCTTAGGCTGCTTTCACATGACACTTTTTGTTGTACAACAGAAGTTGTACAACTTTTTCCGTGAATTGTTTAAAATATTGGATCAGTTCAACTTTTCATACAACTCGAGTTGTACAACAAAAATCGTGTCGTGTGGACGCAACCTGAGAGCCTACAGCAATTGCCAGTCTTTTATCCAACAACATTTAAAAATACCGTCTCAACTAATTGTATCGAGTGGACAGAACTAGCAATTCAATTGAGTTGTACAACTAAAATCGTGTCATGTGGACAGAACTAGCAATTCAACTGAGTTGTACAACTGAATGTACAACTCAGTGTCGTGTGGACATAGACTTAGTGTCTTTGCCACAGCTTTGTCATATATTTGACTGTAAATACAGGGACTCTTTGTACTTGTAGCTGACATTGTTGATTCATTTAAATTACTTTAATTTGTTTATGCAACTTATTTTTCTCTCTGTATGAAGCTTTCTCAGTTTCACTCTTTTTAGCAACTTTTGTTTTTCTTATTTTTTCAATTGTTTTATTTTCTTTGTTACAGTATTCTGGATCAAATTTTCTTTTTCTCTGTACTTTTTTATTCTTTCTGCATCAGACATTTTTTGTCATCCATTCTACGTTTTCTGAAATTAAAATACAGGGTGTCCATAAAGTTACTATACATTTATTTTTAATTAAAAAATAACACTTTAGACTTAATAAAATTCAGAAAGTACAAGTCACTTATCTCATTCTCAATATTTTCAACCCATGCATGCAGGCAATTTTCTGCCTTCATTGTTACAGTATCTTCTGATGTAATATATGTACTTTCTGAATTTTATTAAGTCTAAAGTGGTTTTTTTATTAAAATAACTGTATAGTAACTTTATGGACACCCTGTAGATCTATAATTTAAAGAAACAACTTTATAAATTCTAAAAATAGTTTCATCCATGGAGTTAAAGATGAGTACTTGTAGAATAACTTTGAATTAATATATAGTCCTTTCTTATTACTAGTAAATTCTATTATTATTTCAATATTTATATAAATGTGCACCATCTACCTGTTAAATCAATCCTTCAATTTGTAGCAACATTTTACAGACAATAATGAAACTGAAACTCAATTTTTAAAATTGCCACAAATTGGGAAACATAGAACTATTATGCATTAAAACAAAATGAATTGTCACATAATATGAACAATACAATATTCATTCTAAACTGTCTATGCTGTAAGATGGCAACTCATTGTTTATGGCATCTTAACTACATTGTGCTTTAACAAAAACATAATTTTTTTTTAATGTATCCTTATTCTATGTTTAGCAATATATTGTATTTAAAAGTATATACTTTCATTATTGTGCCTGTTGATTTGGTGTACATCTTCTCTATTTTTAATATTTTACTTGTAATGATATGCATGTACATGTTGATGTTGCTATGTACTATATTATTTTATTGCATATATTAATGCATAAATGTATTTATTATCTTATGTAATTGAATAACACTAATCTCAAAATTATTTATAATCAAAATACACTTCATATTATGCAATTTTATTGTTTGCTGTGTGTGACTGTCACACATGTAACAGTCTATGTTATGTGTGTGACCAAATATATTGTCATTTTTTTAAATATAGCAATGCAGTAAGATGAAAGTTTCTTTATAATATTATAACCACAACACTTCTTGTTTATACTTAGAAGTAAATTTTAAAAATATGTTTAGTATGTTAGCCATAAATAAAACTTCTGATAGTTTTGTGTTACGTGTGTGACAACACAAGCATCAATTCATAAAAAGTAAAATATGTGGTAGTATGTTGCCTAACTTTGTCTTTTCAATATTAATTATTTTCCTGGGTTTGGTGGTAATACTTTAATGTAAAAATTGTTATTTTTGTAATAATCATTTAATGTAACCCATACAATTGAATTTTTTTAAGAAAGCTTTTTCCGTGTATTTAAAAAGGTACTTAAATGCCAATCAATATTTTGCCATATAAAATCATAAACATCAAAAAACATATAAAACTGTAAATTTGGAGATAGTTTGTATTCAAATAAGTAGCATTTTAATTAAAACATATTAGTTGGAAAATGGGAATTTTGGTTTCACTTTTTTGAGAATCGCCGTGCAGTGATTGATTTCTATGACCTTTCCAGTTTGAATGGCCAGTGACAGATATTTAGAAAGACTGCAGATCCATTGCAGTGGGTCCACCCATCCAAATGGATTTCAGTTTCTGTGTTCAAAATGTCTACCAAATGAATGTAAATCAATCATGTGCTTTATGCGAGACATGCTACTTAGAGCCACATGCATATTTTTTAAAATATAGTTACTCAGACTATTGAACAAAGAAGTGTGGAAAAATTGCAGTAATGTGCATTCATCTTGGATGAAGCTAGCTTTTTGATGCATGCTGTAACTGGGCAGCTGAAGGCTAGCTTGACTTCAAAAGTCCTTGGTTCAGCAAATGTTTGAATGAATTTTTAGCTAATTTAATATTAAAAACTCTGAAATTTAGTTTAGCAACTGAAATTTCCTAAATTCTGAATATTGTAATAATAAAATGAGTTTAGTGTTTAGTTTTCAAAGTCTCTTTAAACAATTTTATTTGGTTAAATTTTATATTTATTATCTTTTTATTATTTTCACAAACACATTTAAGAATGTAACATCTATGAATAATTGAGTTTTATCATTATGTAAATTAGATCCAAAATATGTTGTTGTTTAAAAATACTGTACATTATTTCTATTGTACTGTACGGAATGAATGCATGAAATATTTACTGCCACCACTTTTTACTGGGGTGCTACTTTTCCAAATTATTATAATACAAAGTAAGGATGTACTATCTGCACCAAAATTTGTTCTACATTCCTAAACGTTTATATTCATATTTTTATCAGCGCCAGACAATCAAGCTACACAACAGACATAAAATGTACACTGGCACAGACATGAACACCTGTATATATTACATGGATTACCAATTTATTCAAACAAAAAAAACACAATTTTATCTTAGACATAATATCTATCAAGATTCTGCATATTTTGAGCATCAGAAGATATCAGCATCTCCTCAATTGCTTTCCACGCCAGGCTCTTTACCGTCTGTCCCATATTAATTGATAAATGATTCAGAAATCTTTTTTTTTTAGCTTTTTCAGCACTGGCCTGGAGAGCTCTGGAGCAGGCAACATACCATATTCACATCATATAGACTATATAAATTTTGTTTTTTCTATTAATCTGTTATATCACTTTTAAAAATTTCTGATTGTAGGTGTGAGTTTGCTCCAATTTTTATTGTATTTAGAAGAAAATATGTATTAAAAATTTATATATAGCCTATGTGAAAAAGTGTATAGCATACCGTGGTCTGGGGAGACAGTTTTCTGAAGGAGGTTTGTTATAGAGAGTAGAATAAACAAAAAGATTGGTGATATTTATTATTGAGGAATGACTAGTCACTACCTATACCAACTGCAGAAAATCAACTATTTGAATGATCGATCTAGAGTCCATCCTATTATGTTACATTTAATAAAAGAAGTGCAATAAATTTTGTTAAAATGTATAAAGAATGAAGATGTGACATTATGAAAGTATTTAAACTATATGATATACAGTATATGATTGATCTCAGTGATATATATTATCATAATAATGCATAGATGTGTCAGTGTAAAATATAGCCCTAACTGTTATCAGACCATTAATTTGTTTCAGCAAAAATGTCATCCGAAAATTTAGAAATCGGAAAGCGCAAGAAAATTGTTGACAAAAGACCTAATCGTTTATTTGTATCTTGGGTGAAGGAATGGACTGACGAAGCTAGGGAGAAAGGCTGGAATTCTTATTATACGTACAAAAAAGTAAGTGCCTTGTCCTGCTGTTTTCTAACTGCGACTTACCCATTCCATGCTACAAAAGAAAAGTATGCACTTTTTTATAATTATTGTCGGTAATATTTTCATTTAGAAACAATATTTACAAGTGTTACAACGTATTTTTCTGTAAATGGGGTCTAATTTATTTTGTAATATATACAGTACTATACAAATTACATCCACTGTTAGATTTCTAAACTTATTTTCTTTTAATTGCTGGATGCCATACGAATGTTAAAAGTGTTGTGTTTTATTTTTCTGTGGATAATTTATTCGGTGTGTGCATCATTAAATAAAACTACGTACCCACTTTTATTGAATTAACTCACATTTTACGATTGTGTTTTCCCACAGGCTCTCAAATCTTTGGAAAAATTTCCATTGAAGCTTAAATGTGGCAAGGAGTGCAGTATCCTCGACGGTATAGGTGAGAAGTTGTGCTCAATGTTGGACCAGCGCTTGCAAGAGTTGGCAGAAGAAAAAGGTGTCTCTCCAGAGGAGGCTTTAGCACAAGAGACCCAGCAATTGGCAGAACGAGAGATGCAAACAGTTAATCATGCACGGATACGGAAGACACCAAACAAGAAGACACGCGCGAGGTCCACAGATGCCACTAATAACGCTATACAGGCAGGTGACTTTAAATAGTTTTTCGTTGTCACGCAGCAGTTCTATAACGCATCTTGTGTTGCAAAAGCCATTATCGCGTAAATTCTTTTTTGTCCACAACGTATAGACAGTCACTAATAACAAGAAATAACATTTATTAAAAAATTTCAAAAATCGAATAATCAGATTGTTTACCGAAATACTGAGCGGAACATAGAAAGATCGAACATCACAGCGAGCATATAACGAGTGATGATTCATGTAGATGCCCAGGGGGTTGTTGCCATTTGGTGGGACCCACAGGGCACCAGTGGCGATGGAACCGGGGTGGCGGTCATCAATGCCTCGACTGATACAGTCGTCATTCTAGTCGTTTATGAGTATTTCCATGTGGTTTATATCTTTGTGATCTCGGGAGGTCTTGCCACCCACCAGAGCCGAGATGGTGGGGCCAGTCACGTTCACTATATATGACGACTCACCGTTTCAGCATGTCGATATGGTGAGATGCATCTTAGGCTTGGTCGCCTTTATTCGAGTTGCTATCTCTTCATCCGTCATATTCTGCGCAACCAGCCCGTGACTCTTCACCACGCTTGATGGTGTTGTGCTAGGAGGGGCCGCCGTACAGACACTCCATAAGCTGAAAAGCGCTTCACTGGCAAGGTAGGTAGTGTGAGGACCAGTCTGGTCAAAAGTATGCAATATACTACCTATCTAATCCCTTAACCCCAGAACGGCAGAGAAAGCCAGAGACCCAGACTTCACATCTACAAACATTGCCTGGTACCAGGAAGTCACTGACTCACTGGTGGTAAACCATCCAGTCTTGCCCACAAGCACCTCACCAGGAAGGAAGCGAGAATCGTTGAGCAACTGCGCATGTGAAGAGTACTTTGGTACAGCATCTGCATCTGTCAGCAAGAATGCCAGGCACCTCATGGAGTGTGCGGCTTGGACCAACCACCGAGTTGACCCTTCCCACGGCCACGAAACATGTTCGAGAGTGGCGTGCGATTTTGTTTGTATTTCTCAAGAGGATCGGCTGTCTAGGCCTCGAGGACGGGCCAGTCTAGGCCTGTGCGCCAGGAACGAGAAGAAGAAGTACCTACATAACAACTCCTGAACAAGTGGCGGGGGGGGGGCGCTGCATGACTAAAAAGACGCAAAGAAAACATCGATGACGAAATGCTAAACATAGATCGGGAGTATTCGACCACTACAAATTAAAACTACACTTTCTCTATTTGAACATCTAGTTTGTCCCGTGATAGATTATATGGCTGACATTTACATACTGGCACATGCCGCTTAAATCAAAAAGCCAAATAGTCAAATCATATATTTTGTTTTATAGACTTATTTTTATCCCTGTTATAATAATATCTCAATAACAATGAAACGTAACTAGTCTAATAGCAGTAAGAGTAAAGTATTAACACAAACAAACAGACTAACAGGGTAAATAATGAATATAAACAACAATCACAAGAGAACAAAATTTTAACGAAAGGCAGCAAATTCCTCACTTGAATTTAGCTTCAGTTCAGTAAGATCATATATGGTCATCACTCTACCATGAGTTGATGATATGTTTATCAGATTCGTTTTACGTGTTGTCGATGTTGATGACTGCCATGTTTTATTTTTAGGCGTCCGACCAATGCGCATCGAGTTCTTCGCCAAAGTGGACCTATATGCCACGTTATCGTTCGGGTGGATATGCCATTTTGCGTGTATTAGCTGAACAGCAAGAGGTAATCGTACAGTTTTCGCAGTTTTTTTACTACTAAGTAATACTTTTTGCAGCCGCGGTGGTGTAGTGGTAACACGCTTGTCATGAACACCGAGGTTGACTGGTTCGAATCTTGGCTAGGTCAACCTTTCATGATTAATTTCTGCGGCTGTCCAAAAACTAGGTGAGTGGCAGCGGGCTCACGCTCGGAGACTCGGCAATTGGCAACAGACTGACATTCTGACGGCAGCTCCTAGTCGCCTCACGTGAAACGGGAGGGGTTATATCGGCCTCTAGTTCTCGTTGAGGCACCGCGGTTCGTTGACCGGCGAGCGGCGGGGGG
>JAUYWV010041785.1:0-16368 GCA_032274565.1 Nematoplana nigrocapitula
GAATGCGGAAGACGTGGCGAGGGTGAGTGCGGGGGGTTAAAGCTGAGACGGTGGTCTGCAATGGCTGGTCCTTAGCTTTGTCAATGGTGGCTGAAGCATTGCCTGTTGGCGGCTTGGTGGTCTTCGTCGAGGTGGGCACTGGAATAAGCTTTGCGTTGAGCAGAGACAGCTTTCTCCACCTCTGAATTCCACCAAGCTTTGGAGGTGCGACCAAAGGGAATGGATTCTTTGGCCGCATTAAGAAGGGATGTGAAAGAAAGGGTGGCGGCGTTGATAGAGAGAGAGTTTGGATTAGATCGAGGGGGGACAGTTTGCTCAAATGTGGTTGGCGAACGAGCTCTAGTCAGCCTTTCTATAGTTGAAAGGTGGTTGGCTGCTAGGATGGTAAGGGGAGGAGAAAAGAATAGTGATCGAAATAGAGAGGTGGTCGGAGTCGAAGACAGGAAGATTGGACGAGTTGAATGATGGGGTGCGGGAGTCAGCGGCAGAGGATCTAATGGGAGGGGAGTAGATGTTGAGAAAGGAGGCTATAGGAGGTGGAAAGATGAAGTGAGATGGACTGATAGTCAGAGAAGGGGTCAACGTAGAAAGGAGGGCGGTGGGGTTGGTGGAATAAGAGACCCCATTCTTGAACAGAGCCAAGATCCCTCCGCCAGAATGACCGCCAGCAACCCCGCGATTGTGGCGGGGCCTTTGACGATCGATCCTATGGTAGGAGTAGCCCGAGATCGACAATTGGACCGAAGGAGAAAGGTTGAGCGGTAGGTATACGAGTGGTTAGCGACGCTGACTGCGAAGCCTCCGACTCCCGGAGGATCTCCCTCACCTATTTCTTCACTGTCCGTCCCACCATTTCGCCCGTCTTTCTCGTCTAGGTGACAAGCCTTCCCTCGGGATCCTGGCGGACGAGGCCAGGGTGCTGAGCTTCCTCACAGAGATCGGGGTGCTGACGCGCCCACCCGACCGGGAATAAGAAGAAGAAGAAGGGAGAAGGACGCTATGGCTGCTGCTTACTCCAGGTCTCTGGCTCGACACTCTGATTGATTGGAAGCTTGTTTGAAAGGGCGTTTTATATTGATCTTTTACGACGATCACTGAATCGCAAAGCTGAACTGACACTTATGACCAATTTTAAGTGTGCAGTCAGACCAAAGTAAAAGACAAGGTCTCGAAAGCTCGTCGTGAAACCTTTGAATTATACTTTTATTTTCTCAGAGTTTAACTGTGCTTTGGAGAGCATTTACACAATTTTATACAGAAAATGAACTATTTTTCGTAACAAGGCGTAAGCTGTCTCTCACCTACGTATGCAAGTAATTTAGTTGTTTTTGTTTTAGTTCTATTTTGAATGCAATTTGTTTACTGCCAATAGAAAACTGAGGCTGTAATATACTGTATATTAAGCTACTCTGTGAATTTTAATTTAATTTTATTTACACCCCTGACTGCGAAATCCAAATAAGGCAATCCGGGCATACAAACATATCGACCGTAAAATTCATTTTAGGACAATATCCCTTATCGCTCGACAGGAGGCAGTGACCGAAAGTAAAGTTGATGAAAACTTGCGAGAGGACTCAAGGTAATGACAAAAATAGATATTTGTTCAATATCAGAGTCTGGAAAATTCGCGGGAAATGTGTAAATATCCAATACTTGTACGCGTTTTTGCTGCAGAAGCTGTGTTATATAAAGGAAAATCAGTAATTTTTCCTGTAGAATAAATTTTATGGGAGTATATATACATAGTGTAGATGAGAGTTGCAGGCCTTGCAAAATATTAAACTAACCATGACTGAAAGGAAAATATTTATGTAAAATTGTTATTTTGGATAAATGTAAGAGCTGTTGATAGACTCATTAAATCGATCTGTTCCGTTTTTGTGCAGGTTTCTCACAAATGTTAAATGTGTGGTTGGTTTCCGACGCTTGAATCTCTTCAGCGATTAATTAACTCACCCCGACCATTATTCTAATTGAATGACTAGTAGAAATATTTCTTGTTATCATAATTCTGTACTGATTCCTGAATTGACAACAAACTTATGTAGAAAAATAGAGGACACCTTTTTTGCATCGTAAGTTGATGACGTTGATTATGTCAAATGCGTTTTTAGATTTTACATAAAAGATGCTGTATTTCTTGATTCTTTCGGCATTTCTATATTCTATGCTTCATTGAATTGTTTCTATATCTACATAACTGTTCATATTTATAGTTGGATAAAATACGTCTATAATTTCAGATTTACTTGAATGCAATTTTCGCACAAATCTGTCTGTACTTTCTACTAGCAAATCCCCTGTTTGCTTTATGTATGGGAATATTCGGGAATCTGTTCATAATTCCATACCACATTATGCGCAAATTCTCCAAATTGACATTACTGAATCGAACAAAATCTGCCTGCCACATTTGTAAATAACATAATCATAAAACAGACAGCAGAATTTTAAACCAATCGATCATTGATAACAACAAAGAATCAATCCTTTTTAACGTATTGATTAATTTGTTAATAATAATAAATAATAATAATATTTATTTATCTCTATAGCGCGTCAAGAATTACAGTCATTGAAATTATAAAGTTGACATGGTGATTGTAATTTGCGACAAAATGCCGAAAAAATAAAACCAACTAATGACTGCCAGTCACGGGCTGCCAGGAGAATGAGAGTGCGTCGAAACGAAGAATCGACTCAACACACTGCTCGCCTTATAAGCAACAGCGAGAATGCGAAATTCTCGAACAGCACACCGCCCGTCATTAAACAACGGCATGGGAGCCATATGTTCATTTTTTGTGTCTTTTTAGACTTCCAAATCTTTACGTCATATTGTACCTGTTATTAATATGAGATCTGTGATGCTTTCGTGGAAATGGTTACAGCATTCAATTTGAACATTTATTGGAAGTGATATGTTTTGGTTACAATACGAGCTAGCGAACGCGTTTAATATAAAAAAACGACAACTCCCAAAATATTATAAAAAAATAAACTGTATATATTAACAATAATAACAAAAACAGTCAGATGATCTTTTAGTCACATGAAGATGAGACGTTTCGAGTATTGATCATGTGATTTCAATAAAAGGTAGATTATCGCCCCATCTTAACGTTTTATTGGAAATGTTTTTTCTGAGTTTGAGCATTTCACCTTCATCGATGGATTTTTTAATATCATTTTCTAGATATTTTCTCCAAACGTGGTTTACAACACTTGATTTGAATTGACAAATTTTTGTTGTCGTATACCCCTTTCGACTCATTGAATTTGACAGCGGGAGAGGCTGTTAGGATACGCACAAGTATGCAGATCCGTAAAAATATTTTTCGATCACGTGTTTGAAAATCTAAATAGAAAAAACAAACAACTGTATATAGCTAATTCTATCAGTTTCAATGTTTCTTTTTATTTGTGGCAATTGTCCTAATTTCACTGATCAGGTAGAACTTGCAGAGCCAGCCAGAGGTGATCGAGGAAGACCGATAAATTAACTTGGCAGGACGACATTAAAGAATGGACAGGAGGCAAGGCGAGCTGAGGTCATTCCGCGTCGAACAATGAACGGAGATGGTTGGAGATAGCATGTCAGATCATGGTTGCAATGGTGTCATAGAATAGGGAAATAACTGTCTAACTATAGTCGACGTTTTTTAAACATGAAGAGAGTTAGTTAACTTATAACTGAAAATGGATCGAGAACTACTGTAGTTCTAGTTCACAACAAGTGGATCCTACTGGACCGCAGTCTGAGCCGCTTTGCCGTCATGTTTCTGTTTTGTTGTGTGTTTTAAAAAATATTTTTCGCAAATAACAATTTTCTTCTAATAAACGATAGAAGTTTGAACTATACATTGTGTTACTCTTATTACTGTATACTGCATAACCTCATTATTATTTACATTATTAAGCGAGAAATTGTGATGAATCCTGCCTGAAAACGAAATCTGTCGACGGGCCAGATGTATTATGGTTGGGTAAAAATCGATGAAGTCAATATTAGACAAGTGAAATAAATCCTTTTACTACCTAGGAAAATTGATCACCGAAGCACATCAAAGCAGTCATCTTTGAGAGATAGGAAGATGTCGATTGCAACAAGGAAACAAATTCTACGCTGTTATGTCTACTCCATTCTAACTTATTAGAATGTTGAACGATATAATCACAGATGGAAAGCCCCAGCTTGAAGCCATTAAAATGCGGTTTTTGTAAAGAATGCTCAGAATATCCTGAGTAGACAACATTTCAAATGAAGAAGTCCTAAATAGAGCAGGAGAAGAAAGTAAATTGATAAGAAAAAGGCAGCTGTTATAAGGAAATAGAGACTAGAGGAAATTATAATAACAGGCATGATTGATGGGAAAAGAGGAATAGAACGACCTTGTCTAGCATACATGGAAAGTATTAAAAGATAGATGAAGGTGCAAATACCAAACAAACAGAAGGAAGGCTTGACTGTACGAAATGTGTTGAAAACCTGCAAGTATAGAGATTTGTGGAAGTCCATGGTCACCTACTTCTTAGAGGGGCACGGTACATAATATGTAGATAGATAGAATATGAATGACCAATCATCTATAAAAATTCGGTTAAGCGATAAAAATAAAATAGTTGCCGGACGACAAAAAATTGTAGAATAGATGGCTTTCTCCCTTACTACATTTATATTTAGAATAGCAAAGTGTCGCTTGTTTTAATAGTAAAGTGCAATTTTTAAATGACTCCCTTTATCTTACCCGTGTGTATTCCCTCTCCGACTGCATGTGATTGGCAATGAAGTTGATAGAATCCAAAGCACCCTGAACTTCTTTGGACAATTGAATTTTCTTTTTCCTTTCTTGACTTTTATCCTTTTTCAATCTCCTCTGGTTGGACTCTTCCCAAATCCGCCGACTAGCGCCGAGAGTGGTGTCATCATCCTCTTGAGCATGCTGATGGTCTGTCATACCACCCAAACGACACAGGGGATGATGCAGCTGCTGTGTGACTGGTGGAGACAAGGGAAGTTGTGCTGGTGAATGAGAAGAAGGAATGGAGGAAGAGGCGGTCACAGGTTTTCCCATCGTCAATGGAGGTGACGGCAATGGCCCGGGCTCGGAAAACGACAGAGTCGGAGTGAGCTCGACACCGATATTTCGGTTGTTGCTCAAGTGGGCCGCCATATTTGGGGGAGATGGTGAGCGATCGGTCAAATTGTCACAGCACTGATTGATTCGACCGGGAACAGAGGTGGAGACCTCATTGGAGGTCTTGACTGGGGCAGTGGACCTAGTTGTCCAATTGGACAGACAGGAATAGAGCCATGAGGTGCGCTTTCCTGAAATCACTTTGAGTCGATGCTGAGTTCGGAGCTCATCTTCAACGTGTTCGGGTCGGCTCATCCGCAGCAATACGGGCAGATAGATCACAAAGACCACGCGGACCCATCGGGGCATACTGTGGGTCCGAGGTGTGCGGTAGTTCCAGTTGATTATCACTACTGTGATACAGATGGTGACGAAGTTGACGACAAAAGTGAACATGAGAAATTTGCTGATCAGCGGAATGGAGATGGAGGTCGGAGGCAGGATCTTACTGATCAGAAGGAGGAAGACCACCAGGGCCAATAAAATGGATATGCAGAGGGTGATTTTTTCGCCGGCGTCGGCTGGCAGATAGAAAACGCACACGCTGAGCAGGGAGATAAGCACGCAGGGAACAATGAGATTTACAGTGAAAAACAGCGTTTTCCGTCGGATCGCCAAGTAGTAGACTATCTGAGATGTGTCGGGCTGAAATTAGAAATGGGATAAAAGAAAGGGAACACTCGATATATACATACATGTATATATCCTACATTTGAGAAAAGATGAGATGCTAGTCTAATGTAATTCAAATTGTTGTTATTAGAAATATTTCACTTTATAATGTCAGACATGTATACTACATTTAATCCATATATTCAGGGTGTCCACAATGTCAAAAAATATTAAAATTACAACAGAAATGTATGTATCAGGTAAATAATAAAGTTTTTATTCAAATAATTAATAAATCTCTATATAAGCCCCATTCGTTACGCGGACGACATCTCAACGATAGTCAATTTCTGTCGACTTTCTTTTTGGCATATCTTCATCAATGGTCTCCACACCTTAAGGTCATTTATATACTTTAGTTTGGTGCGGTACACAACATCTTTCACATAGCCCCTCAAGGAAACTGGGAGGTAAATCTGAGGAATGAGTGAGTCAATGAATCGGGTCATTTCTTCCTATCCAGCGATCGGGAAATGTTTCATAAAAAAATTCGCGAATATTTATCCCCCCATGAGGCGGTGCTCCAACTTGCTGAGATATGACATTTGAGTGTAGCTCTTCTAGTTGTGGCATAACGAAAAATTTCCCGATAGCTGGATAGGAAGAGATGGCCTAATTCATTGGCCCCTTGTTCCCCAGATTTAACACTCTTGTACTTTTCCTTGTGGGGCTATGTGAAAGATATTGTGCACCGCACCAAACTAAGGGGCATAAATAATCTTAAGCAAAAAATAACTGCTGCCGTTGTTGTTGGTGTACAGCGGGTCTCGTCAGGGGAGCCGGAACTCCCTTAGATACGAGTCCACTGACATGGATTCCTCTGAAGATATGCTAAGAAGGAAGTGGACAGAAATTAACTATCGTTTATATGCCGTCCATGTAACGAATGTGACACATAGAGAGATTTAATAATGATTTAAATAAAAGCTTTACAATTTACCTGATATTATGGAAATATTTAAGCAACTTTATCTAACTGCAGTGTAAGTTTAATAATTTTTTGAAATTATCTAAGGACTTTGTGGACACCCAGTAGATTATCTTCTTGTTCCCTTAAAGGAGTGAATCTATCATTAGCACAAAAATGACCAATTTTTAGTGAAAGTTGTATCTATTAGTTTTGGCTACATTTTTATACAAATGACTTGTCATTGCATGTGAAGGCGTGATGCCATTAATCTCGCTGTGGTGAATCATTTTCCGGAGCTCCTGGCTTGACTTGTCAGTAGTAAGTCATGCTGGGCTCGACTTCTCTTGTGTACACCGGATGAGTCCCAATCAGGACGAAACTAGTCGTGTACTAGAGTTGGGCCGGAAAATTTGGGCTCCACAGTCACCAGCCCCCTCGCCTAGGGAAAGGCATTTACATCTATTCGTTTTGGCTAAATCTTTATACAAATGACTTTCCAATGCATGTGATGGCGTGATGCCAATTATCTCGCTCTGGTGAAATCATTTTCCGAAGCTCCTGCCTTGACTTGCCAGTAGTAAGTCAAGATGGGTTCGCCTTCTCTTGCGTACACCTGATGAGTTGTAATCAGGACAAAACTAGTCGTCTACTAGAGTTGGACCGGAAAATTTGCGATCCACAGCCAATCCCCTCGCCTAGGGAAAATACATTTGCATCTATGTTTAATAAGGTTTATAGTAATAATAATTATTGTATGCACTGTTTTCCGATGCCCCTGAAGAAAAACTAAATCACGCCTTAAGGCAGGTCCAACCTTCTAATGCTTGCTGGACCAAGAAGCTCACTCAGGATACTATACAGTGTAGCCACTCCTGTGTTTGGATCTCACAAGCATATGAAACTATTCTGAAACGTTCTACACATGTTTACAATGATAATCTGGTGATATGACACGAAGTAAACAATGTTCATACCAAAACAAAACAAAAACTGAGATCTTTACATCATCAGAAGTTGTACCTATTACACCCACTTCATTTGAAAATGCAACTTGTCCATTATAGGATAACTTGATCGCTGTTCCTTAATCAGAAGTAGTAAATGTATTGTACTCATGTAGACATTATATGATAGTTAATGTATGATAAGTCAACGCCTTATTATTTTTAGAAATAAACTATGCAAACAAAGAAGTTGCAAATAATTTTAAGATAGGTCATCTGTCGATTACCGATTTTCGAATGGCTGTTTTAAACAAATTTGACAGACAGCTCTCGGTCAACTTTCGCGCAGCATTAGAAAATTAAAAGATCTTTCATGTACAATCAAAAATAGACTCTGAGAAATGAGAATTAGGTAAAAGAAAATATATTTTCGGACCATAAAATTTCATTTAAAATAAATAAATAAACTAACGGAGATAATGAGAATCTTATAGAAAATCAACTTCGCAGAAATCAAACAAATTCTATAAGTCAGTCTATAATCTTTGGAGAGATCTCTGTGACTTCTATAGCAGCAGGCTTTAGGAATTTCGGCTAAGGACAGCAGAGCTTTTTTACTATATTGGAATATTTTTTCTATTGCTAGTTGTCTCTAGGTAGCAAAAAATAGATTAAAGGAGAGACCGCTCAATCGACGAAGGAAGGGCGGAAATCTACTGGCTCAAGAAAGAATGGAGAGAGAGAGAGAAAGAGTACTTGGATTAAATAAATACTGTAATATTGCAATATTACCATATTAACAAGTAACATTTTGTACAACCAGTTCGCTATAACAAACCTGCTTATATGTCTTTTTGTAGAAATTCTATCAGTAGCGTTTATACTAAAAACAACAAAGACGAAGAATATCAATTTATTTGATTTATAAATTTGAGAACAACAAATTTTTATCGTTTTATAAAGAATTATAAACTTTATCTTGAAATTAAGTATAGGAATGTCTCAGAATTTCAATAGTTAATGTCACTTAATGTTGCTATATATATAACTTGAATTAATTCAACGAGAACACACTAGAATTATACACTACGTAAGGAAATGAATTAAACCAGAAATTCAACTATTTTGACAACTACGAGTATATAGCGACAAACTACAGCTCAAGGTTTTATTTATAGTTGGTAGTCGTCATTGATAACTTAGCCGAGGTGACCGTGGGTGCACACATAGGAATAATTTCCTCGCTAAACTCTCCTTGTTTTTATATCCTCTATTCTAATCTACTCTTTTTCATTACAAACATTCATGCTATCCATCCAGGCTCTTATATCCAGTGAGGTGGGAAGGAGAGTACAGCGAAGCTTTCAAAATTGGGAAAAGAATTCGGCAAGGGTGCAACTTACAGTATCTCCGGTCCAATTTAATTTTTATGCTGAGGATAATTTGAGAAAGGTACTCGAAAACAACCAGCACGGCATCACAACAGGAGGGAGACAGATCAACAATCTACGCTATGCGGATGACAGTACATTGCTAACTACCACTGAAGAGTCCATGAAAGAGATGGCAGTAAAATTAGCAAATGAGAGCAAGGTATCCAATATGGTCTTAAATACAAAGAAGACGAACGTCATGGTCGCTGGTCGAGAAATAAGAGAATAAACCTACAGGTAGACTGTGAGCAGATACAACAAGTCATTGAAGACGACCAGTGGTGAATGCACAACTGAGATCAAGAGACGCATTGCTCTAGCAAGAGAAAAAACAGTAAAGTTAGATGTCTTTTGGAGGCCACTACAAATAACACAACCTTGGAAATGCGAATGATGAAGGCGCTGATCTGGTCAATCTTTATGTACGGGGCGGAAAGTTGGACGATAAAAAGAAGTAAGTTAGTTGGAGGGACCACAGAACCAACGAGTCACTCCTCGCAAAGATTGGAATAGGAAGGCAGTTAATGAGAAATGTTGCTAAACTAATGTTCCATAACTTTGGACACTTGATGAGGGGTAGTGCGGGAGAACTTTCTTTGACCGTACTAGAAGGAATGATTATCGGCAAGAAATATCAAGGAGCCCCCGAAGGTGCTGGATAAACGATTTCACGGAGTGGAGTGGACAGACCTATAATGAACTAAAAACGCTAGCAGAAGACCGGAAAATAAGGAAAAAGGTTGTCGTGGGAATTTTCGTCAGCAGCCGCCGAACTTCTACATGAAGATGTCACAAGAGGAGGAGGATATTCATAAAATAAGATCTATTTTCCTACACATATTTGGTCAATCTGTTCCATGATGTACTTATTTTTCTTTTCTGTTTCCAGCTGATATTGAGTAGTCTTCTATATAGCATTTCATTTCAGAATCTCTAATTTTCTTTTCAATAGCTTGAATGACAGTTCAACTGTCGTAACTGTCAAGCGTCATAATCTTAGCATTAATTGTAATTCTCTTCGGTTTCTACAGAGTATCGATCTTAGCATCTTTGAGATGATGCAAAGAGCTTTAAACCGAACCGGTTACACCTGGCCAAAAGGTATTGTTGCGCAGATGTCTGGTTGGGCCTGATAAAGTTAAACAGTATGATCCCTAAGTAGTTGGACGGAAACCTACAAAAACTCCTCCAGAATATGACGCAGACAGGGAAGCCAGGAAGACAATTGTGGGTCTCAGAACCCTGTCTCGCTGGAGTCCTTATTAGGAAGAAAGTCAAGGATCTCAATCAGGCGACCTGGAGCACTGGGTCCAGGTGTGCCCTGTTCACTTAGTTCCGCGGATGTGCTCGTTTGGGGCGCGGGTTCGCCACTGTCGGTGCTAATGAAGGATCCCGTGGCGGTGGCCTCGTATCTGTGGAAGCTCCGGCTCCTCTGACGGGGGTGCCGCCTGATCCCATCCAATTCCAGGAGCAGTTACTATAAGTTTCGATAAGAGAGGGGGCCACTGTGAGGTTGTGGACTGAGTAATGTTGAACAAGACGACTACACATTGGACCTATGAGCAGGTGAAATTGGGAGGATAAGTAGGACTATTGGTTGATTTCCTAGTAAAATCAAGAGAAAGACGCAGGTGTGGCATTCAAATATGTCGGGACCATGGAAGGATAACGGGTTATCGTTGTTGTTGTTTCTTTCGTACCGTCCAGGACTGAACACTGTTCGCCAAACATATGCTTTAAAGCAGTGTTCAATTTTTTAAATGCTAAAAAGGGAAGCGGACCTGAACGTCGGCCGTCAGGTCAGAACTTTCTTCACTGGGATGCGTACAACGCTGACTTGCGTGGCTCACCCAGTTTCGGCTCGCGGGAAAGTTGTGCGGAACTGCAGCACTTTTGTCCGATATATACTGTAAATCCGCCCGTGGGCACTTGTAGCGTCAGGGCTACGGATGCGACTGCAATGCCCAGTAGGGGGAACCCATAACTGTGCAGCCTATCTGCACCAGAGAATTTGATGGTATGGGTTTACAAAGATGCCAATTAATCTTCGACACTATAATCCCAGTGTCACTACCCATACCTTTCTAAAGAGAAGGTTTCAAGGCGACAAACCCATATGGCAGGCAGGAAGACCCTCTAAACATCGATTTAATCTTGGGCAGTTGAACTTAACTCATTTTAAAATAAAGATGAGTTGATTGCATCAACCACCCACAGGGGCTGTTGTCGCCTTATTTGTCTGAGAAACTAATCTGGAGTACCGGAGCACAACAAAAAGAACACCAAGAGATGGGTTGAAGAGAGCAGCTGCTGCACACTTAATGACGGCAGCCCCATTAAAGTCAAAAAAGGGACTGGAAGAATGTCCTTGCCAGATGTGATTATCTACAATGAAGACTGGAAAACGATCCAAAGTCTATGATCAAACTACATGCCGATCGAGGACTACGTGATATATCACGTAGTCCTCGATGCGGATTATCTTGGACATTGGCAACAATAGTTATCAGAAAAAAAGAACACGATACAAGTGTGTGTGTGGAAAAAAGTGCGATGAGTACAAACAAAACATCGAAGAAGAACTGAAAAAACATAGAAGGGCAACGTCGAGACATCCATTAGAGAAGAAGATCTTAGAAGAACTATTCTGAAGTTAGCATGGAAATGTGTCGGGATAAAAACGCTTCGAACTAGGAAGGGAGAAATCATTAACAAAACGATAGTAAGAGATATTCAGATCAGTGATAGACTAATGAAAGAAGAAGACATTGACTGGCAAGTGGACTACCAGAAAGAATAAGCCATTAAGTTCAACATCAAGAAAGCAAAGGCCTCACTATGAAACAATGCAGTCGAAAAGCATAACAGCGCCGAAAATATGTAGAATCTGTTGAGAAAGCTGAAGAAAGGGAGCAGCACAAACGAGTTAGATAGAATACTTCACTACAAAAACCAAGAAAGAACTACCAGAAAATCCAAAATAAAAATCTTTACTGCGGAATACGCCAGAGTTATCACACACAGAGTTCCCAAAGATGGTTCTCTTAACCACCAGACGAGACACCGCAAGAATCCTAAAACAGCAAATAGCTCCAGAAAAAGGGAAAATGGCAAGAAATCACATTGAAAGATGTTGAGGAAGATATCATAGACAGTGATGGATCCGAAAGTGCAGGCCGAGACCACATCCATCCAATGCTTCTGAAGAATTTACAAACCGTAGCGAGAAAAGAAATAACAGCAAACCATAAGAAAAAAATCTCTTCCTTAACAGACCGGTATGCCTAACTTGACATCTTGGCAGAACCACGTAGACAGATATTAATAAGCGTTTGATCACTGAAATGCAAGCGGCTGAACTCCAGCTGATTTATCTTTCCCAAAACATAAGTCATGCATTCTTTAAATCGTAAACGTAAAGTGAAAGCCGTTCTGACTAAATCGTATGATAGGGTCTTGATGGAGGGACTGGTTCTTAAACTCACCCGTATGGGGATCGGCAATGCTGTAGAATTCTCAGATGGGTACAGAAGTGTTTTTTCTAACCGGAAGGCATGGGTGGTGTTTGGATGAACAAGGATTGCTATAAAAACCATGGATTAGCGAAACGAAAATGAGGAAGTTTGAGAAGGTTTAATTGGAAGCAGCCAACATCCCAAATAAAAAAAAGATCCCATACCCTTGTGGTCATGGTCATGGAAAGATCCTCCAGATACGAGGTAACCAATCCGAGGTACTTTATAAGCCCTGAAAAGCCTATAAACCTGATCTTTCTGTCTTTTATTGTAGGAACTGCCGAGTAACTTCCAGTGCATAGAGCTCATGCTATACTTGGGGTAGCTCTTATATGGGTGGGTAAATATACTGCATACAACACTTACAAATATATATCCCATTAGAAATATGTATTATTCAAAGTTAGATTTGTTTCATTTGTTGATCAATTATCAAATATTAGTGACATTCGGAGACAAGTGAACGGAATTTTAAAGCATTTGTAACGAATTTGCTAAGGGAACAAGCATGAATTGGTTGTCTCAGCAATCAACCTATCATATGAAAACACATCTATGAGGTGACGATATTTTTAAAATATGGTTTGTATTTTAATACTTTGATTATTATTATTCTCATAGGCAAAAGGGAGATGATATATCAACCGCCGTACATATTGAACACCTTCCTCACCTGTCCCGCCAAAGACGCATTGGTGATTTCTCCCTGGCATCCGATAACATCCCAGCTGCCGCTCTTGAAATAGTCTGTCAAATCGATGTAGGTTTTGTCTTCATACCAACCCAATTTTACCTGCAACAATATCGGGTCACATTCACAGTTCCCTATCTATTTGACTCTGAGTTAATTGTATTTGATAGTCTCTTCAAGTTAATAACTTAATGATGCATATAGAATTATAGTATTATGATTCAATATATGAGATGCTGGAAGTAAGAATATCATTTATAAATTTCGATAATATCATCTAATGTGGTGTGAAAAAGTTCTTATGGTCACTGAATATGACAAAATATACACCATAGCAAGAGAGCTTTGTATGATTAAAAGAAATTAAGAGAGTGAGAGAACTGTTTACGGAGAAACAGATACTAATATTATCTATCAATCGAATGTTCTGCTTTTGTCAGGTAGGTTCCCGTTTATGGCATGCATTTTCTCCACTCCGTTTGATTTTCTGCTTTATCTTTTAGATTTTTATATGACTCTGTTAGCATGCCATAATTTGCAGCTGTGCTATTCAGGTTGTCCAATTGTGTTTATATAATCCCTTTTCTGTGTCTGTAGTCAATGATTGATCATCGGCAAATCTTATATCTTTGATGGGTTCATCGCCTACTTTTCTCTGTATATAGTGAGAATAACAGCGGAGAAGAAGACATCCTTGTCGTACTCCTCGTCCAATCACTGTTGGTTCTGATTCTTTATTTTCTATCCTGATGATAGCAGTTTGATTGACATATATATGTAGATCTTGGATACGTTTTCTATCCTGATAAGTTTGAATGCATCCATTAAAATTTTCCGATTGACTCGGTCGAAGGCTTTCTCGAAGACTATGTAACATATGCATAGATGATTGTCAAATTTTAGGCTTCTCTCTATAAGTGTTCTTAAAGTTTCATAATTGCTGAAATGCTATTTGAGTACTGTGCCGCATACAAAAGGATGTACTGATGGAATTTGCCGTGTTTTCGAATATATTATCACTACGACATCCATAGAAATATCTTGGAAGCCTTCAGTGTACTAAATTCTACGTGATCGTTTCAATTGGTCGTGAATTAAATAACTGTGAATTGAAGAAATAAAATCACCTTGCAGACTGGTTCGACAGAGGTAGTCAGAAAGTTGTGTTCTTCTGGTGTGTTTGAAGTTTCGTAATAATTGCAAGCACAGTGTCCACGTACTTTCCCTCAACAGTATATAATGAAACAAAACAATTTTGGCTGCTAAAATATATAAAATTATAAGCAGTTTTCCAAAGATCTACCTCTTTTTATAAATATTTATACAATACTACTACTTCTTACTTGTGATATATCGTAGGTCCAACTCCCAAACTTCATCTGGCAGGTCTGTTCATCAAATGGGAAGTAGGTGACTTCAATGGTACAAGAGCTGACGTAAATTGCTGGCGGAATCCAGGTGTTCACAGAATCGAAACCCACCAGGACACGAGGCTGCCAGGACACCTCGTAGTTTCCATCAGCACTGAAATGCACCAGGAATAATTCATTTTACCTTTTTAGTTTTCTACAATAGTTAGAAACATTTAAATCAAACCGCATTCAACCAAAGGGTCATATAAAATAAATTTGGAAATGACGTGTACACATATGTAAGAATAAATTAAAGACTGATAACATTTTTTACTTTTTGCAAAACGTTTTCAATGCACAAGCATCATTCTCAAGCTGGTACTAAAACGATTACAGTTAAGAACATACAGTAGGTTAAAATGCGATGGCGTGAGAAGAATAAATGTTGATTTAAAACACCTTACAGTACATAGAAAAGAAGATCAATTGGTTATCAACGGTTGGGTTAAAGCAGGGTTATAGTCCCTGATGTATAACGCTTCAATAATGGATAAATTAAAATTGTCACTGCAGGTATTACACATTAAAAGATGGTCCCTAATGGCTGAGTTAGGAGATTTGTGCTCTTTAACCCTCCTGTTGAGGTTTCGTTTGGTTTTACCTATATAGGTAATATTATAGGATCAACCTGACAGGAAAACTGATAGAAAACAACCGACAATGGGCCTTTGGAGTACGACTCTTGAGGGAAAAGTAGTTTTAAACTTTAAAAATGGTAAAAGTATCATCATCATCATCCGGTGGCATCTCCAATTCGGAGTTTGGCTACAACGTACTGCCTGCCCTTTCATTCTTGTATTTTTTTTGTTGCAGTTTTACATCTCTAAACCTGTCCATTTCTTTATATTGTCTTCCCATTTGCCTCCAAAATTGTTTTCATTATGCTGTTGTGTCTATTTACGTGACCAAAGTAGCTTGTCTTCCGTTGCTTTACGAGATTTAAAAGAATTTTAAGAGACCTTAATATTATTAAAATACTGACGACAAAGTTTCAAGGTGGCCTTTTTAAAAACAACAGACGGTTTTCCAACAAAGGGGACGGAGAAGACAATATCAGCTTTCCTGTTACCTTTATTCGATGTATTTTGAACGTTACTGATTTTTTTGTTGAGAAAGGTTCTAACACAGTGGAGAAAAAAACAGAATAATTCTCTGAATTAATTGCATGTATTTGGCATCCGTTATTAAAGAACTTGCATGATACAGCAACAAGAGTAGTTTGGGTGAAAGAATGAAGAACAAAGCCGTTTTGGTTTGGAAAAGGAGTCCCACAATGTTGTCCAATTTTTTCTAGTCGTCCTCTTTAATGAGAGCAGAGCTCCCAGGGCAGAGAGGTCAGAGAAGTAATTGGGGGAAGAGCGATACACAGCAGTACACCGGTAATACGACACTGACGACTAACAGCAGTTAAAAGCTGAACAATATTGCTGAACTTCTCAATAGTGATCCAAATTATAGCTATATGAATCAGTAATCATTGTCAAAAATGCAAAAGAGTTTTGTCCAAAAATTTTAAAACCTTAGATAGATCTCGAAAAAAGTCGTTTTATATATAGGTCGTTTCGTAAAAAAATTCGTATTTCCATGCATAGATACTAAAATATGAAATAAATGCGCCTTTGCATAGATACTTGATTCTAAATCGATTGT
>JAUYWV010041896.1:0-16367 GCA_032274565.1 Nematoplana nigrocapitula
GTTACTAATGCCTCAGATGACAACATCAACCTGGTTACAAAAGTAATTGCAATCGTAGCATATTTTGGAGGATTGCGTATTGGAGAAGAATTGAATCAGCGGGATAAAACCTGCGGTGTTTTACCCCGCTAGTATAAAACACTGTAAATTTCGAATACTCCAGCGGGGTAAAACAACGAGGGTTTTATCCCGTTGATTAAAAAAGTAGGTTTAACTGTAATAGTGACCGTTGAAGTGTAAGTTCGAGGGAAGTATGAACCTTCTTCGATTCTTTCTCCAAAACGTAGTTGTTTTTTAGGACGATAATTTTGAGGCTGAAGTCTACCTCAACTCGAGGAAGGTTTTAAAAACGCTTGGATTAAAGTTGGAGGTTTAGGTCAACGTCAACATTTCGAGGGAGATTTTAACATTCGGATGCAAGTGCCTCAATTTTCTTCAAATTAGATATTAATACTACTACGTAGTAGTAATATGGAGTAACGGAAATATTTCGTGTAATCTATGAAACGGTTTAAAAATATATTCCAACTAAATTCCAATCAAAACGTTCCGAGTTTCAGATGGCTCGATACCCTACATGCTGTCAAAATGAAGTACTTGTGACCGCAATACGAGGAAACGTGTCATTCAACTCTATATTTGTGTAGTATGTGCCTTGTTTTTTCATATACAGTATGTGATGTACAAACTAGGGACTACTATACTAGTATTACCTGGTACATATACATTATTGTTTAATCAGTATAATCTATCAGATAATTTTTTGTATATTAAAATCGTATATAATTATAATTTTTGCTAAGATTCTTAATATTTGAAGTACTGTAATTTGTTTTTCTATACTTATCGGTAGCGCAAAACATTGCCATTTATCCTGTAATAATTATTTTTATCGATTACTGTATTTTAATTACCCTATTTGACTTCATAATACTGTACTTTGATTTATCCAGTCAAACATACCATATAACGATTTTTTATAAATTGAACATAATTATGAGGCATATAAATGCTTATAGAAGTGTTGCAAACCGCTTTTGTCACGTGATCAATGTGTAATGTTTTAAAATAAATGATTCAGTTTGATGAAAATTTAAGGCATATAGTGAAACACCTTAATGTGTATTATTACTAAACATTTTAAAGTAAATGTGATCCGTTTATTTGTTTCTATTTTGTGTTGTCGAGTTACATTGTTTAGGTTGTAGAACACCCAATGACCGCCATCTGGAGTAAAAATACAGACATTGTATGAACAAAGTTCAGCTTTGTTAATTTGTACTAATATTTCGCAAAACTCTTTCCATAGGCTTTTCTAATACAGTGGTGTATAGTTTCCTAAAAGATGAAGAATAGGTTGTCAGACTGTCACAAAGAAAGTAACGTTATATTCTTGTACACCACAGCTGATAACAAGAATCTGGATTAGTTAAAAACAGTGTACAAACATACAAAGTTTCCAAAAGTAACTGTTATTCTCTGTTTAACTTCTGGAAATGAAAAGAGCCATTTCGTTATCGATATATTTTTTTACAAAAGGTAACTAAATATTTCCACGTTAAGTGTGATCACAAATAAGACCGTAGTAAAATATGTAAAATATCATTTTGACAATAACCTGAGGATATGAAAGACTGAACGTCATCTATACGTACTTAACACCAAACTGACTTCAGTGTGACAATTGCATGTCCTGTATGTAACTGGCGCTTTATTTATCTAAAGCTCATTGAGTCATCAATCTGTCCTCACGGCCAAATGACCTACAATATAACTAGGAAGCAAACATTTCCAGATACGCAATGGTTATCCTTGGAAAATGCCAACATAAAATATGTACAGTCATAGAGGAAAACCACTTAAAGCATAATCAATAATACTAATAAAATCGTCGTATCAGACTATTAATCGTCATCGTCATCTAACTGTGCACAAGATATACTCTCGGTCACTTGTACAGAGGAGGGAGAGAGATGATACTGCGTGTTGGAAATTGGCGGCAGTACAGTTTTGGCCTCCTTGTGACCGCGTTTATCGAGTGGCCCGGGCTGCTGAGAATGACGACGACGGGATAGAAGAATGTTTTTAGAAATGACGTCAATAGGAGGAAGACTGTCTAGCCAGTTAAAAGCGAGGCAGGTAGACGACTTAAGGGCAAAAATCTGAAATTAAAAGAAGACAAAACACAATGATACATGCGAAACCAAATTTAGTGTATAGTGGTGAGACATCATTAGCGTCCTAAAAGATGAATTGTGAGAAAACTTGACGGCGTTTCGCATGGGCCATTTATACATATTTCACTTGCGAAACAAAACAAAACTTGACCGTTGTGGATTTCTTAATTCATTTGTTCGTCGACATTATAAACAACATAATAATAGTACGATAGCACATCTGTGTCTCTTGTGACCGAATTATACCGAGACAATTGATATGTTTCCCGTCTTAATCGAAGTATTTTTAACTCTTGATACACCTTTATAGATTGAGTGCTTTCTTGCTCCGAAAAACCAAGTTAATGGATTACAGTTAACAGTGTTGCTACACCGATTCGTATAATCTATTATTTCTTATTTTAAAACTATATACAATAACTAAAATCCATATTTATTTAGCTTTTCATGATATACCAATGGGAACTGATAAGTTAAATGTAAAAAAATCATAGAAAATACACAAAACAAAATCAATGTTAACAAGAACAGTCATCAATCACTCTGAATGCCTCTTCTGTCTCTGTAGACTTTATTAAGTTGTGATCTCTCTTTTCTGTTACTGTCCATTGCATCTTGATACGCTTTCAGCAGCCTTTTCCTTTTGCACTAGCTCTTTTTTCTCTGCTATCTCACTCTCCCGCTTCACTTCCTCCGCTCGTTCTCGATTTGTTTTTATCTGTCTTCTCGTTCGCCTTAATCTGCCTCCTCCTTTATAATGGCTATATACTGCTGAAACAATTTCATCATATCAAAATTGTGGCACTCAGCCTGTGAAATCCTCAAAGGCAATTGTGTTCACAAAATGGTCTCATTAACTTCACTGAAAATCCTCGCTCACGGTCACTATTGCCATGAGGTAAAGACAAACAAGCTTTAGCCAAGTGAGAAACAAGTGAATATTTGACTTCATCATTATTACTACAATCTTTAACTCTACATAGATATCTCCTCCCCAAAAGCTTCCACGTCATCTGGAAAATGAGTCTTGTTTTCTAAGATGAAAACCCTCTCTTCATCTCTCAGTTTGTCCAAATATTTTGTTGCAATTACGCTTGGGAGATTTCTACCTGCCATTGTAACCCTTTTGTTGTGTCGATGTATGGATCGCTGACAAGGGGCAGCGATGTGAACTTCGCTGATGGTCTGTGTGGACTGAATTGTTTTTTTTCACACTCGGTGGTGAGCTGTGCTGAATGTAAGAGAGCGGCTATATAGCTGATTAGTGTGGCACTGTAAATCTCTGTTTGGTTGAATAAAACGTTATTTTCTATTGATTCTGAGTTGAGAATACAACACTTTTAAACATTTTGGCGGAAATTTACTGTAGGCTCACAACTCCGCTCAGCCTCTAAAATTCCGCCATTTCCACCAAATCCTTTAAAAACCGCCATATATCCTCCCTCCCTCTCTTTATTTTCTTTACTCTCTTCTCTTCCTCTTTTCTGTCTCTCCTGTCTTTCGTCACTCCACTCTCTCTCTCTCTTTTATCCGAGGGGTCGGGCCGCTGACGCATCCACCCGACCGGGAATAACAGCAACATCAACAAACACATTTTCAGTAATTGCCCAAGAGAGAAATTTTCAGTCTTGAAGTGTGATCATAAGACAAAATTCTCGATATACTGGCTTTGAATATATGAAACATTTATGTTTTAAAACTGAGCTACATGTAAGCAATTGTCTAGGGCATTTTCGGTTTCTCCTTTGTAACCAATCCGTCTGTTATGTAGAATCTTTGTAGTACAGTAGTTTATTAAGGTGTAGCTTTTAAACTGCACGACCTTATGTTCCATGCTATGGCCCAAGCTGCTTAATGAGAACGGTACTATACTTCAGCGAAAACCTTCATCCTTCTACTGTACGTCTCTGTAATTATTAGTATTTGCAAGCGTTGTATATGGATTAGCTACTGTAGAAGCCCGGATAACGTATTGTATGCGTTTCAGTTGTTAGATCTATACACCAATGCCTCTCTCAACTCCTGTGATTACACTTTGCTGGTTGGAGGCCCAACTCCTTAATCCCAAAAATTCCCCAGTCGGCCTGCCATCGTCTGTCATCTGACCGATATCTGTTCAGGTCGGACTACGGGAGTGCTGCGTGAGAGAGGTCCGGTGGTTGTGTCTGGTGGTCGCGGTATCAGTGACGTCGATGGTGTTGTTAAAGTCTTGCTCTCATCGCCCCCTGTACGCTTCTGCTGCTGAGCAGGATTGGACAAAGGCAAAGGAACGGGTTCTGTGGAGTCACCGGCGGCACAGCATTGAAGATGGAACTTTTTCCGACAGAGGGCTGACAGCATTTGCTCACCTGAAAACCAAAAGTGGTGGATTATTTCTGAAGAAAAATAAAATTAAACTAACTACTGTATATTAATTTGCTCTAAGAAGGTTTCGAAGTAAATGGCAAATCTCTGATCGTTAAAGACAGCGCTTCAGTTCGAGAAATTATTAAGCGTTAATTATTTAAGTGTATTCCATCTAGACGAAATCGCATTTAAAAACCGGGGATATTTGAATTCATGTCGCTGTTTGATTGTTTGTTATGTATGTATGTTAGTTTCGATACTCCTCTGAAACTACTGGACCGAAGTTTCTGAAAAATTGCGCGCGCGCACACCGACGTAGTTTTGCGAATAATCACGATTAATTACTCGCGTAAAGTAAAGTAATGGGAAAATCAATAAAATTGAGGAGCAATGAACAATATTTGATTCTGAAACTGCTATCTTTTATAGATAATGCTTTCCTCTTTCAGTGTATATATATAAAATTGTGTAAATCTATTGAACAAGCGCTACGCGCGCGCAAATTTTAAAAGACTATTGTAAGAAAAATGTCAAATGTAATGCAAAACTATTGAAACTAAATGGTTTCTTGATGAAATTCTTTGAATGATATATAAATTCCTTAACTGCTATCGTTTAGACATTACTTTCCTCTTTCTCTATAATATTGTGTGAAAATATTTAATATTTTTATTGCGAGTGTTCAATTCGTAGTTTCTTTTTATGTCTATTTTGATAGAAAGTCAACTGGTGTGCCTATGCCCCTTTTTTCACTCTATAAAGTGGATTTTTAGCCAGATAGCTTCTTAAGATTTCGTCAAATGGAGTATGTTCCTAGCATTCTTTATGATACCAAATAGTGCCATATACCCCGCACAAGACCAGATTTTAAATGTAGGATTATTAGTAAGAAATGACACATGAAATATTCCAGATAAAATACATATAGTGACAATATTAAAACGTGTCTCATTAGGAATATACGATTGATATAAAACATCATTAGCTACTTATGGGACACGCGGTACATCTACATTAATTTATTTGGGCCTATACTTTAACGATGATCTGTGTTCCTTCTTTTCCATACATTGGTTTACTACTCGATTGTGTTGATCTATATGCATGGATTTTTCTGTTGTTGTCTGTGTGTCTGGACAAAAGTGTCATAAAATAGCATGCTTATTTTTCAAATGATTACAAGTACTGGCTGGGCGAGTTGATGACTCGGATCAACATGTGACACTGTCACATATTAAATCTCGTTACAGCTGAAATTATGTCAGGATATTTCACAAAGAAGATTACTCGTCGTTTTTATTCAAATTATTATTCCGTAAATAACTCGATCTTCTCCATGCCAGACATGCTTTAGTAATCACGTTTATAGTGGTGCATTGTTTGTCGCGAAACAAGAAATTCGACTATTTTCATTTTTATCGACAATATCAGAATATTTTAAGAAATAGAAAATAAGTATATGGAATCAAAGCATAATTATAAATCTTCAGGGCAGTTCGACTCCGCATTCATTCAAGTATGACCTAACAGAGTGTAACAACACGATGAGTTTTCCGCAGACATAAATTACACTACGGATAGTGCCAACCTATAATTTAGGGTCGTGTAGTTCACCAAACACAATGGCAGACCCAAGAAGGTCGACTGCTAAATATACTTACCCTTGACGGGTGTCTTGTGAAAGCGCTGAAGATAGGAGACGTTGACCATGGTGTAGTATCTCGGCTGATCAAAATACTGGAAATACTCCTGACCGGTTAGTGAAGGAAAGAGAACTTGGAAGCGGCCCGAGCGGGACATCTCGTCGACCAATTCGACCAAACAGCGCACATCGGCTGGTGTCAGCGAGTCGAGTATCCCGGTCATCGCTTGGGGCTGGCCCCATCGAGAGGCGAAAGTGGCGTGCTTGCTCTTCTCTTCCGGGGACAGCACCTGGGTCCAGAGACGCCGATCGGAGACCAGGTCGCTGGATGGGGCATAGTCGAGCAGGCTATCTCGCGGTTTGACACCAGCCGAGGTGATGTCTTCCGGGTCGGGGATCTGGACGCCTGATAGGTTGAGCATGTCTTTGAGCATCGCGCCCTTGATGTGCGTGTCCAGAGGTGAGTTGCTGTGCAAACTGACCAATCAACGCACAAAGAGATCACAGTGAGGTGAAGTAATATGAAATAGACTTGATGGTGCATGGATCTGTTTTGTGTGTGATATTGATATGTTCCGGAAACAATGCGATTAGTAACCAAGCTACAGGGTTGTCCCAAAAGTAACTTACACAAGCAGATTTAGGCTGTTGAAACTTAAGTGTAAGTCCGATTATTGAAAATTTATTTGACATATACAGTATATATATTGGCAGTCACTCACAGGTGAGTATGATATAGAGCAGCAAAGGCAAAAAAGTAACATGATAAAAAGTACAAAGGACACATCGTAAAGGAGTTAGCGTTTGTGTGATAAAAGACCAATTTTGTGATGACAATTTTTTACTCAGTCGACAAGTGAGAGCTCTCGCACCAATAGGTAGATCCGGCTGTACGGGAGGGTGGTGACGGCGATCGTGGGCTGCTAGGTCTCTGGAGCGCATATGTTCCATGACATGCAGCGATGCCTGATTCACGGAACTGCGCCAAGTCGGACAGCATCTGGCAGCTGCCTCCCAGTGGTCTACATCTATCTGGACAGCAATGACGTGGTGTTTCAATACATCCTTGTAGTGCAGCGTTCTTATTAGTTTATTCGCTGTATAGAATGTCTTTATTAAAGCGCCCATCTTCCATTCTTTCCAGCACAATTGTGTCTTTACAAGGATGGCTTCAATGTTGGGCATTTGAGCTTTCTGAGTACTTCCGAGTTGGTCACACGGTCCTGGCATTTAATGCGAAGAATGGAGCGCAATTGGCGCAGCTGCGTGAACTGTCGTGCCTGTATAGAGTATATATAGGTTTTGGTTGAGTAGAGCAGGTAGCTGAGAACAATTGCACGGTAGGCCGTACATTTGGTGCTGGAGCGGATGCCCGTATGATTCCAGACACGAGCGTGCACGTGCCTCCAAGTCCGGAACGAGAGTTCCAAGGAACTGGCCTACCCCACGGGACACGTTGCCTCTTCTTTTAGGGCGGAGGCCTAATGGTCTGATAGCGTGATGGTAGCATTTGATTCATATATAGATCTTGGATAAGTTTTCTATCCTTCCAGTCTATCCCGATAAGTTTGAGTGTACCCATTAAGGTTTTCCAGTTGATTTGATCGAACGCTCTCGCAAAGTCTCTGTAACATATGTATAGACTATAGATGATTGTCAAGTTTCAGGTTTTTCTCTGTAAGTGTTCATAGTGCTCCAATTGGTTCCCTTGTAGCGGAACCCTTCTCGAAGCCAATTTGATTTTATCCTATATGTAGTTTCTTGATTTGGCTTCTATTCTTCTGGTTAGGATTCGTAACATTATTTTCGATGTGATGTGTGGGATACTAGACTGATGGTACGATGATCACTACACTCTTTTGCGTTAGGTTTCTTCTTTAGTGGTATCATTGTTGTTTTGTAGAAATCGCTTGGCCATTTCCCTTCCATATATACATCTCGTTATATATTTCTGTAAGTTTTGAATTGTTAAGCCTAGAGTTGCATTTCATTATTCTACTGGTATACTATCTGATCCTTCTGCTTGGTTAATCTTCATATGATTTATTGCTTCTTCAAATTCAGCTTGAAGAATTGCAGGTCCGCTAGAATCGTCGTCTATTTCATCTTCGCTTTTTAATTCTAATTGGTCCATTGTAGGTTTCTGTAGTTTTATTGTAGAGATCTTCAAGTAAGACTTATTCCGTTGTTTCCGTATATTTGCGCCATCCGTAAGTAGGTTTTCATCCTTATCACTGATAATACGAAAACAGATATTTATAAAACAGATTAATATTGTATACTATGCTACTCCTCTTTAAACAGGGAACTCGGTATTATAACATCAGTATCACATTTTACGTAGAATGTAGACTTGTAGAGTTACTTCCCCATGAAATTGAAAAAGTGATAACATTTTATAAAACATGTATTAAGTATGCTGTAGGAGAGAACGGAAAAGCATAATAAAGTTATACTTGACAATGTATTGGAGGAGGATAACAAGCAGTGGTGAGATGAAGATAAGATGTACCAGAATGGATGAAAAGAAAGTTAAACAGAATGTTTCCTTACTATGGTGAGTTAACGGATGAAGGAGAAATATCATGCAGTTCACTATATAAATATTGTTCAGGGTAACTAATGTTGTATAGAAACGGAAACTGCATGGTCACAAGTAAGAACTACGTACAAGATCAGTATAATACTTTGCTGAGTTAAAAGAACGTTTAGTTTTACAAATATGTATACATGCTGAATCAGTTACTGAAAAAGAATAATTAACATTATAAACATTTAAAATAGCCAAAATGAAAAAAAGATGAAATTATACAGGTTGTTTGCAATTTCCTCGCCGTTTCTATGATTAGAATTCAAATTTCAAATACATTCTGATTTGATGACCGGTTGGTTAATCATTGTTTATTATAATAGTTCAAATCTCAAATACATTCTGATTTGATGACCGGTTGGCCTATCATTGTTCATTATTATTATAATCAATATATAAACAGTGCATTTGCTTATAATCTCACGTTATTTCGTTGTGTTGTACTATGTTCTGTGATAAATAAACTGAATTCTCTTAGACAATGGAGTATTGGATTTTATGAATGATGAAATTTCGATAATTGGTTTCCTATATGCTATGGTATTTAACTACGAAGACAAAGTCAATAAAAAACTGGATATCTTTCAACGAAATTTAATTTCTTGGAACAATTGGATTTATTTTTCAAATATATTGGAAAGATTTCAAAGATTTATGCAACTATGAAAAATTAGAAAGAAAATTGTCTTTCAATAATACCCAGGTTAAACAAACTTCGAAAAATTGGAAAGTAAAGATTCTTGTAAATAGTCTTTGAAGACTATTACTTGAGCAAATATTAAATGATGTGTATTTAAAATATTTGCTTCATTGACCACATAAGATCATGCTCGCTGCTCGTGTTACGATAATTTAAAAACGACGAGAAGATCGTCTGTATTTCGTGAATTATAGTTTATTTGTTTAAAATATATCATTTATTTATTGTGTCAAATAGAATTGTGCATCATGAGTTTTTTGCGTTTCATTGGACTATTGATGCAAGCACGTTGTCTGTTACAACATAACACTTTTTGTTGCTACCGACGTTATATGATATGCTTAATATGTAAAATATTGCTCTATGTTAATTATTTAAGCAAACAAAAAGTGTCTATATTGCAAATTTAACATGTTTTTATTTTTTGAAACAGTTATGTGTTTCTTTTCTAATAAATCCTGCAGGGAAGTGGCATTTGGGACTTCACTGCAGCAACCGCAAAGACTTCTGTCATCATCCTCTCCGACAAGGCTTTGATTACTTCTACGGCTGCATTCTTACCGTGTTGAAAGACTTCGGTGACCACGGCGAGGCATGCCTGTACTCCCAGTTTCCACACTACAACCTCTTCCTAGCTGGAAGCTTCTTCTGTGCTGTCGCAGCGGTATTAGCTGCAGGTCGAATGAGATTGCTCGGCCAACGGGCTGTGTTTGTTTCCTTACTTCTCGTGTGCGCGATGTGTGGTCTTTTGACTTTCATTCCTAACGGTAAGGTATTCACTTAAAGTATTCATCATTTTATTTATTGTGCATTCATTTTATAAAGAGGAAGTTTGCTATAAAAATAATATACAGTACATACTGTAATATGCAATTACTTACAAGCTGAGGAATATTTTATTTAATTGTTTCGGTTGTGTCAAGCGGTATTGACATGAATGTGTGAAGGATATATTCGAATACAACTAAAAAAAAAACTTTCCACCTGAGGACGCTCCGAATTTTAAAAGTAGTGATTTGCCCTAGAAAGAAAACAGTATTGGTTGTACAGGCAGATCAATCTAACTTTTTCTTTTTGGAGGCACCCCCCAGCAGGGGCACAGCTGATATATAAAATTAGGGTAATCTGACTGACTTTTAAAAATGGTCATACTCTAAATAAAAAACAATTTTACTTTTCTTCTATAAAATTAAACAATGTAAATGAGCCACACTCATGCCCGCCGCCAGGATTTAGAAAAGGGGTTCGTTTTTTCTCGATATCGGCGCCCATGCCCGCCACCAGTATTTAGAAAAAGGGGTATGTCTTAGGGGTGTGGATTTACTTTTAATATAGGCGCCTACATATTTACAGTTCAGCAGGCATTAACTTTTTTCAGATATGACCCAAATTAATATAAGTTTTAAAAAGTCAATTTAGTCAATTTAACCAATAGTTAATAGTTAATTACTAGTAGTAATAAGATTTCATAAGAAATCTTAATAGTTGAAATCATAGATGATATTTCCTTAAAATTTCTTTGATTCAAGGATGTTTTACATTATAGATGTAGAAATAATCATATCGATTAAATTATAACATTCATAAAGTAAAAAATGAATTATATATTATAGTTAAAATTGTTATGTATTATGATATAGGCGCCTATTTACAATTCAACAGGAATTTCTTGGGGGTATGAATTTCTCATATAGGCGCCATCAACCAAAAGACCCTCTCTCGCGCGCCGCCCAAGATACTATAAAACTAAATGCAAAAGCTAGACGGGCAGTAAGCACTCGCAAGGCACACATCTACTAGTAGAAGATACATAATCTATGGGCAGCCAGATTATAGAGCGTTTTCGTCTGCACGCTATCAAGGCAAGGGGGGCAGAGAAACTAAATATCAGGCAGCCAGGCAGCCAGTGTAGGGTGTGTTCACTGACAAAACAACTACTGCACGGGAGACATATAATCTGGGCGAATTCAGATTATAGGCTCTTCTGTTGTGTAAATCAATAGCCTACCGGGGGAAGAGAAATTAACAGCTATTACACTGGACTGCCCGAAATATTTTTACATACAGATTCCCTTTGCTTAAAAAAAGCGTAGCTACAAAATTTAAAGACTAATTTAAACATTTTTGTTGTCAAATTTGAAGGTAATCTGAGATTATTAGATTATATTAGCGCTGCGCCCCTGTAAGACCCCCAGATAAAGAAAAAATGCTAACTGTACGACATTAGTCGGAGTGCAATCGGCAAATCGCAGACCGGTAAAGCAGAGAAGGATGTTATACCAGATGAAAAAACACAATGTATGTATACTTGAGAAAGATAATTAGTTGAAAAATCATATATACCAAACGCCATGTCAGCAAATTATTGTTTATAATTAATTGCTTGTAGACCATGCTCATTAGTATAAAAATAACTTTTTAATAACTTTCAATTGATAGTTTAATGAAACCGCGATATTATTCTGAACAGTTACTTTGGAGTAAATGGACATTATATGTTTGTATACTGCCTTCTTTATTGAAGATTTGTTTTCAGTAAAAATGTGAAAAATATATCTTTTTACTCATATCTTTAGACACATAGAACTATTGAAGTACACATGATGCTTTACATAATATATCATGTAAATGTAATAGAATGCTTTTCTTCTGATAATTCCAACTTCGAAACGTCATTTGCAGTTAAAGATCATTCCAGAATCGGCTGGCTATAAAGCACATCAACGACTGGTACAAAACAAACTTTTATTGTTTACTGCGAACATATTGAAGTAGATTGTTCTTTGACAATTTCAATATTTTATAAACAGCGAACCATCAATAAAATAATATAAATTTTAATTTAAAGTGGCGTATAAAAGTGGTCAGATTGTATAGCGTTTAAAATGGCAGTCGGAAATCTTGTGACGTTTAGCGAAAATGTTAACAATCGCCAGGAAACTTTTGTTAGCATAGTTCCCCCCCCCCCACTAAACTATATTCTACTTTACTATGATGTAGATAGCCAAGTATGTTGTCTTCTTCTTCTTCTTTCCCGGACGGATCATTGATCCGGGGGCGCTGCACGTCAGCGCACCGATATCCCTCAGAAAGGGAAGAGCGCGGTCACCGTCCGCCAGGATGTCGAGGCTGGGAGTGGTCCCGAGGTGTCGAAGTTGAGCAGCAGCATGAGCTGGGCAGGTCAGGACGAGGTATTCGGCGTCCTCACTGGGGACTTGACAGTGAGGACACGTCGGGGAATCCCTTCTTCCAATGCGATGAAGGTAGGAGGTGATGAGGGGCGAGTGCCCCGTGCAGAGCTGGGCGAGGATGATCTCGTCCTGTCGTGCTAGAGTGTGAGTCTTAGGTTTGGGGTCGTTGAGGGTGCAGGCTCTGTGAGTGGCGCAGTGGTGATCTAGTTGGTAGATTCGGGAGTTGGCGAGGGCGGTAAAGCGGGAGATCGCGCAGCGGGCAGAGGCGAAATCGATTGGGTCAGTCTAGGAAAGGGAGGAACCTTTTCGGGTTTCGTGGTCCGCCTCCTCATTCCCTCTCAAGCCACAATGGCCCGGGACCCACTGGACGTCAATTCTGTGGTTTCTGTCTAGGGAGATGAGGCAGCTCCAGATCCGCTTGCAGGTTGGGTTGAGCTCGTTGGAGTGGGGGCGGCGATCCTCGCGAGGAGGGATTGCGAATCAGAGAGGAGGCGAATACCAGTGGCAGGAGGGTCGGCGTTGATGGCCGAGGCCGCTTCCAGGACTCGGAGGCAGGCGGTAGCTTCCGCTCTGAAAGACGCCAAGTATGTATTTGAACAAGAAGAAGAACATAGGCTACCGGTGTCACTAATAGACTGAGTTGAATGACACTTTCGCGTGCTAAGAAATAACAGGAATCAATGAAGAAAACCGATTAGAATTGAATGTACAGTATTTTCATTTGAGGATTCATCATCTTCTTTTTATGATACAGATAAACGACCCAAACAAATTCTCTTTTGCTATGAATCTTATCCGATGTCTGCCAAAGAAAAGTTTTATTTAAATTCCATTAAGTACACAGATTAACCTAAGTATTCTTTTTAATTTTTCTCAAAAAGGAGGTATCACACTAGCAAACAGTATTATTCATCGGAATTTGGAAGTTGTCGAACAACCAATCAGATTTGAGAATCTCACCCAGAAACTGGTGTGGGAGGCGACCGATTTCATGGAGAGCAGTGTGAAGGAGAAGAAACCATTTTTCATTATGGCTTCATGGTTTCAGGTGAGCACTTCGCAAATAATCTACGAAATAATATATATACTGTACATGTGATAGCAGGCACATGAAAATATAAAATTCAAGAACTGGTCAATATTATTTAATAATCATCCAGAAGCAGCATTCATTACTGAATAAGAGTTTATAAACAATACAGTATATACAGTATTGTATCTAATGGGTGGAAACAAAAAATAGAAATTACGCGTATGATTTGAATCCGGGTATGTACTGTATATATTCCGCCGGCAAGAGTAAGAAATTTAATTTTGTCTAGCGCGGAAATTAAATAATACCCCTACACAACAACAGAAAGGATCAAAGAGTAAAACGTCAGGCAACGTATAGTCCCAACTTAACCCCCCGCATGCCCTACTCTGAACTCATGATCTCTCCTACCTACAGTACTTCACACATTCCGGGCTTTCTCAGTAAGCTTCATTCTGCCTACCGGTTTCTCCATGCGCACACGATCGATCCCCTCCTATCATCCGATGGCGACGAAGGAACAGCAGAGAGCGGCAAGAACCACAAGAAACTCAGTACATGCGTACAGAATAAAGATATTACGATACAGTGGATACCTGGACATTGTGGGACAGTGGAAAGCGAAATGGCATGAGACAAAGAAGCAAACGAAGCAATAAAGTTAAATAAAACTCAATAAATGATGAAATGGAGACCTGCGAAGAAGAATATTGAAAGGGAATGCAAGAAGAAGTGGGATAAGTGAAGAGGTAGTACCTGTCCAATTAGGAAGTAGCCATGTGACAAACGGTCGCTTTATTAATACATGAAGCGCTTTTTAAACGAATGATGAAACATGTATGAAGTACCATCTCGAGGAAGAGAAAGATCATGTATGAAGATGCTCTGTGGACCTACACATGCGACTGGACCAAATAATTCCTATGAACACCGAACACAATATCGCGTCAGAAAATAAGGACCTGGCAATACGATATGTGTGGCGCATTGGACTAGAATGGTTCTGACGTGGCTCCTATCCTTCCGATAACTGGTCTGCCTTGGCTTCGGCGAGTAGTGGGACGTCTTTCTGCAACCAGGAATTGGGAGCGGTTACAGTAGAGCATCATTGATCCGGGTAGAGGGCCCCGTTGTCCTCCAATGGATCTCAGTCATTGCAGACTTTATGGAAATGAGGTCGCAGCCAGGGAAGCCAAGAAGGCGGGAGCCATGTCTCTGTCAGTGCTGATGGAGGATCCCGTGGCGGTGACCTCGTATCTGCGGGAGCTTCGGCTCCTCTGACGGCAGTGCCACCTGATTCCATCCATCCCATAGCAACAACAACATCACCGTCTCCTTCCTCTGATTCCTCCTTTTGCTGTTCTATCAGCTGGTAGATCCAACCAACCATTAGTGGGTCGGCCAGTCCGTATGTTATGCCTTTTCATTTCGGCTTTTATTTCCATAAATAATTGTGTATTTATTTAGAAATAATGAAATTGCTTGTGTACGTCGTAGTTTGGCTGAATAATAATTTAAATATACAGAATTTGAATAAATTTGAATATTTCAATGAATCTTACTGTACATCTGTATAGTACAGAATCTACTTCAACAGTGGACGTCTCTTTAGGACGCGCGCCTTTGCTACTAAATCTCAGCATTTATACAGTAATTCTGAGAATTTATTGTTAGTGTCAGTTATATATCTGCCCTTGCCTTTTTCCTTCACAGGTACACACTGTTCTGTACAATTCCGTTCCGGGATTTGCCGGTGCCAGCAAACACGGATCTTACGGGGACAACATCGAAGAGATGGACTGGTCCGTGGGCCAGTTGCTAGCGGCCCTGGATCGCCTTGGAGTGACCAGGAACACTCTGGTCTACTTCACCTCCGACAATGGCGGTCATGTGGAGGAGACGGATCATTTAGGACGAAGGGCGGGCGGATTTAATTGGCCATGGC
Organism: Nematoplana nigrocapitula; assembly: GCA_032274565.1. Lineage (NCBI taxonomy): Eukaryota > Metazoa > Platyhelminthes > Proseriata > Nematoplanidae > Nematoplana > Nematoplana nigrocapitula. The sequence continues at coordinate 15,625 of JAUYWV010041896.1, forward strand.
GAGGTGGCAAGTTGCACGCCAGTGTAGACGGCGGTGCGCGAGTGGCCGGAGTGGTGCGTTGGCCGGGACGAATTCCACCGGGAAAAGTGTCCGACGAGCTCACTTCCTCGATCGACATGTATCCGACCTTTGCGGGAGCAATGGGCGTATCTGAACTGCCACCAGGTAGTTTCTACTCTCTATCTACAATTATTCCACAGCTGAGGGATCATTGATTATCATCATATGTGCCAGAATAATATCGGATTATAAATTGTTTTATTGTTAGTGATTGGCGTAGACTGGATCGCAATGGCCTTCATATTAGGATGCTTGAATCAGGATTTACATGACATTGTGATTTTGGCGAGCCATTTAAGATTGGAAAAAGGCTCCTATAAATGGCTCAGTTCAAGTACCTAGGAGGGTAAAAAAGAACTACCTCACTGGCAAATATTTAGACATTCAAATTCATGCGGAAGAGATTGAAATAATCTATTGGTGGGAAGTGTGATCTGTTTAATTCTAGAAACTTAGATGGATGAATCACCCCATACGACGTGAAATTAAAACGCAACGCACCTACTGTGGTAATTGTCATACATTCCAACGAGATAACATGGAAGCAGAGAGTTATTATCTGGTGTGCATTTTTAAGATTTTTGTTCAAATGTTGCATTATCAGCTTGTTACATTAAGTAGACAACGTCAATGAACAACACGTGTATTAGTTTTTCTCAACCGCCAGCGGTATGCCGCCGATA
>JAUYWV010042007.1:0-16366 GCA_032274565.1 Nematoplana nigrocapitula
AGAAATCTAACTCATATTTATATAATCAAGAAGTAAGTAGAAAATAGAGTCAGTCTCCAAACAGCTTATCTGCGTTCATCTATCCCTCCAACAACAATACTTTCTGTCTTCACACTCTTCAGCGTTGCATGCGCGAGAGGACAGTCGACGGCACACTGACCAATCAGACGATGCATTCTAAAGTTACGCGACCGATCCAGGAATCACAGAGCTTGATCAATAATATAGATTCGGAAGAAGTGTTACTGGGGATATGCTTTCTTTGAATTCGAATAGTTTAGAAAAAATCAGAAATATTGGTAGCCTTACCTCTTAATGTGGATTTTTATATTTGGGTTGGGCTTTCCCAATCCCAGACGGGAGTTTATTTCCATGTAGCACAAAACATTTTACCGTAAAGCTGATCGGGTAGACATTTTCCCACGTCCAAGTATATAGTGGCCGGTTCCTTTCATATGTAGAGAAAAACACCGTTTATACACGATCCATAATAATAAAACGACCTGAAAGTAACTCTCATCAAATGATATTATTTTTAAGTCAATGTAAGAATATTTGTTATTAGCAAGCGAAATTTTACAATATACACCGTTTGACGAATTATACAATAACGTCCTCCTCATTCATTAAACTTCTGGGCTATGCTCTGAGATGAAAAGTCACTCAGGATGACAAGGGTACTTCAGATGGTGCAGGTGGTCTTTCAAAGGAATAAAACAGTGTGTCTCTATATTGTTCATCTATTGGCCCTTTTGCAGATGAGTTTAAAAATTTGAATTTTTACACAAAAGATAAACAATTGATTGACAATCCCCCATATATTATACATTTCAGATTTCAAAGCAAAGCCCCTCATAATCTATACAGAAATGAGGTGAAGTTTGAAGACAATCCAAGCTGAAGGGCGCGGCGCGTTTAAATTTGACGCCATGCAGTTTTTTTAATTTTTCATCTCGCGTGTCCCTTTCGGAATTCGTCAATCTCCCCACCCACATATCGGCTTCTCCTCCCCAAATTTGACCTTTCAGCCTTTGTTCCGAGATAATGAAACAGAACATGAGGCATCGCAGAGTTGATGACTGCTCCCATTAGGGAGCGCCGCCAGAAAAAGACTGTTTAGACCTCAGCTATCGATTAACTCCTCAGGGAGACCAAAAGTAGAGTTGAGTCGAGTTGGTGAGGGGTGTACAGTATACAGCGGGGCACAGGTTTGAACACCCGCAAAATATAAATTTCAGCTTATACAATATATTTATGCTATAATGAGAGATAAAACAACGATATAATGTGCGGTGTTGGGTCGTCCCTCCCGGCCTCCAAATGACTATAACTGCTTTTTCTTGCTCTGCGTCGCTGAGTTTTAGTATATACTGTAGTTCCACTAACTTTGCTTATAACTGAATATTGGGATGCCATTCTACACTTTTTATTATAGAACCCTATATGCCGAGTTGTTTTACGAGTAAAAAATAAATTTCGTCATGCATTTGACGATACTCAAATCAATATTTCATAAATTTAAAACACACACAGTTTACGAAACCGCTCATCAATTTGTTAAATATGTGGTAACACAATAACTACACGGGAAAATTATGATGAAACATTAAACAAAACTCATTTGATCGAGTAGTAGGTTAACAACTTTTGTCGGCGAGTGGATATTTAAATTATATGAGTCGTTCAACTGATTTAATTAAATGGGAACTTTTATATAGGAAAACGCAACATGCCTTGTTGTATCAGTTAGTCTGCGTTTCGTGGTTTGGCGACAAACTCTTTAATTCTTCTCAGTCAGAGTTTCAACAAGAATTCTCCCCTACGTCGTGTTGACTATTGGGTGTGAAGATAGGCAGAGTGTTGAATAATGAATGCTGTCTTAACAGAATGGCGTGTTAGCTTGGCATCATCGCACATTTCCAATAAAGCGTTAAATGTGGCACGAGTTTGGAAAAGGACATTGCGCTGTTTAGCCCAGGCTGCCTTTCTGTGTATATACAGTATTTATATGGGACAACTGTCAAATTTGACTAGATATACGGTGATACAATATAAGGATATTATCATGTAGTTAGCATCAGCTGACTCATGATGACGTCATAAATAGGTCATCCAATCAGAGGCAGCACGTCATAAGAAGGTCAAGTTTATTGATGACGTTGACCAATCATATTAAAGTTCGTCAAGACAGATTTGAAAGTAGACGACACTGTTTTTGACGAATTCGGATATTTTGTTTATTTTAGACCCACTATCAATAACATGGCTAAACAAAAGCAGTCTGGAGACAAAAAGGAGACTTGCACTGGCTCGGAACACAGTTCAAAGAACGGTATTAATTTAATAGCTTCAATTTCTGCAAGCAACCGCGTTTGCCAGTCATGGGCGCTAAATAAGGAAGAGGAGAAACGGATTGATACGTTTGAGATGTGGGCCTATACATATAAGACTCCTGAGAATAAAATGGAAAGACAGAAGGACGATCCACTGGGTTTTGGAGAAATAAATGGCCTGATCAAGTCACTGATTCAAGGCAGTTCAGGGACAGTAGAAGAAGAATAGAAAGACCAGCAAATATCATAGTTCATGATCTTGAATGCTCATAGTAAACGACGGATTCCAAATCGCGCCGTGTTCTCTTTCCGCAAATCCTTCAATCTCGCACATTTCTCGAACTGCACTTGATGCACTATACTTTTTCCCAAATGATGACGTAATAGCCCTCGAATAGCTAATTTATTCTTCATCGTTTACACTACGGGAGAATGTCATTGACAATCACTATTACTTAAAAATTAGTAGCAAGGTCAATGGTTTATTTAAGGGGAATATTAGTGAATAGGTTGATAATATCCAGACTAAGAAATTTTATATCTGAATGAAAAGAGCAAGAATTGAGTCTAGACAAAAATTCGTGAGATGAAGACAAAGAAACTTCATTGGGAATGTAAGGAACAATGATGTAACACCTTTGTTCTTCAATATGGCCTTAAAAGCCCTATTTTACCCCCAAATATCAAACTCTCCGATATAGAAGTGTTTAGCTGAAAGGTTTTTCTCTCTGGTTCCTACTTGTTCCAAAAATGATGGTCAACATTTATTTTTAGGCTTTTTTATCAAACTCGTTTGCTTATTAAGTCAAAGAAAAACTTCATAAAGTTCTTTCTGGTCTCAGAGCTAATAAAGCATCAATATTTCTAAACCGAATGAAGGCAATGATGTTGTTATTCTGGATAAACTTGATTCTTCTGAATTTCCATTAGTTGCTAAGATAACCTTCTCAAACCTGTCATAAAAACTGAAAACTCTATTAAAAATTTCCTGAATAAATATATAAAACTTCATCTTCCTGTGTCAGTTTTTGCTGATATTATTCCTTGTGGTACCCAGCCATGAAAACTGTATGGTTTACCTAAAATCCATATAAACAACCTCCCGCTTAGGTACATTGTCAGTATGGTTAATACTGCTCAGTACAACTTAGCCAAGTATCTCATTGATATCATTGTTCCTTGAATTTCCAATGAATTTTCTATTTCCTAATCTCCAAAATTTTTGTCTAGACTTAATTCTTGCTCTTCTCATTCAGATATCAAATTTCTTCAAAATCCTACTTCTGGGAAGAGTTAGGTCACTCTGTTGAATAATTGGCTTTAATAGAAGGTTATGATGCAATTAGCGAATGCGTTGACAGCGAACGCCAACCCCATAACTATAGAGCAACTACGCACTCAGAAAACTGCAATAACAGTACATATAGGGAAAGAATTGAAGTACTTTTCTGTGTAGACTTGTCTGGACAACATTTAATTTCTAGATGACAATCCTAGATAAAGAAAAAAACCTCATTTTCAAAGCAAGTGGTGTAATTGACACTGAATGAGGCCTTTGAACACCTCCGTTTCTGATTTCCTGGCACTCAGAATACAAGCAATTGTACTGTAGACGAAAGCCCGGAAGAACTCAAGGGTGGATAGTATCCCTTTGCTTCGCAGAAAGAATTGTACATGCCCCTCAGAGGGGGGTGAACATATGTGCGCGAATTTGTTGTAGAGTAGCCTGTTCTTGACATAAGGAAGTGGTGTAAAGTGGAGGTTCGTCGCTGGCTCGCCCGCCCTCGCCGCCCCCCCCCCCAGTTTTCTCCGTCTCTATGCCAGGCAGAACTCCAGGAAGGAAATGGTGTCAAGAGAATTAAACCCTGGAAAGGTTGACGACGGTGAACACAGTCAGAAAGTTGAAAGCTGATTACTGTCATCTGATATTAATGAGGCATTGCCTGGAAAACTTATCAAACGCCTGTCGCCAGCAGTTGTAGATCGGCGATCTGAATCTACAGTTGTCTATTGGCAATTTTTTGATTAATTAGGTACTATGTTAGCCTTCGATATCGTTCTTGGCGACACTGCCTCCTCTTTTAAACTATTCACGATTATTGATCTGCGCCTAGGTGAGAATACACGTGACAAGATTGATGGGTGGCGTTCTCCTTCAAATCCGTCAACTAGAAACAACACTGTGGCACTATCAACAGCCAAAAAATGAAAAAGTTGCTGTGATAGTAAACATTAGACTATGGTAGAAAGCTGTTTCTAAAACTGGGGTAATCTTTTGGCATTCCACAGGGCTCCGCATTGGGTCTTCATTACTGCAATTTGGATGTTGTTGTTGTGTTGTAATTTGTCGAGTTGAGGGGACGCATCAGCGCCCCTTAACTCCCGGAGGAAAAGGAGAGATATGAAGAGAAAAAAGAAAGAAAAAGACACATTGAAAGGGAGAGAGAAACAGAAACAGATACTGACATACACAGAGGGAACAGATAAAAGACAGAGAGAAATAAAAGAATACAAAGAAAGAAGGAAAATAAGGGTAGAAAGTTAGGAAAAGAAAAAAGAGGGTAAAGGGAACAGCGAAAGATAAAAGGATAAAAATAAAAGAAAGAGAGAGTGTAAAGAGTGAAAAGTCTGCATTTAGAGGCATTTGCGTTAAATCTACCCGTCATTTCTGCAACTGACTGTAGAACGGCCAAAAACAAGTTTTCGGTTTGTAAATAGTTTTAAACACATTACAATGAGCCGGAAAAGGCTAAATTTATTATAAGTGCTTTTTGTGTGTGATAAAGACATTGTAGCTGACATAAAACACACACACCTGATAGACAGGTCGGACAAGGTCAAGTCTCGAAGGATAAAACTGATAAATCCTTTGAGTAACTTTGGTATATTATGCCCTAATAGTTACTTAAAGAACGATAATGAGAGAACACACAATTTCCTAAAAAAAAATTTTAAAGATAAAACAAGCAATCTTCTTGAAAATTGATACCGTTATTAATTAATAGTCTATATTGTATATTACACATATACAATTTAAGCAATTCTTTGAAATATATCGTACTGACGTATTTAACTATAGACAATATTTAGAAAACATTTTGTAAAAAAATGGAATATATAAATACGCATTTAAGGCATTTTTACATCGTTCTTGGATTAATACATAATTTTATTCCCTAATAATAATAATCATCAGCAGGTGGCATCTCCGATTCGGATGTTGGCTACAACGTACTATCAGCCCTTTCTTTCTTGTCCATTGCTGTTGCAGTCTTCCATCTCCAAGCCTGTCCATTTCTTTATATTGTCTTCCCATTTTATCTTCTGTCTACAACGTTTTCTTGTACCTTCAACTTTGACCTCCAAAATTGTTTTCGTGATGCTGTTGTGTCTCTTTACGCGTCCAAAGTAGCTGGTTTTCCGTTGCTTTACGAGATTTAAAAGATTCCGTTTCATTCCAAGTAAATCAGGCACTTCCTTGTTTGTTCTTTTTGCCTTCCATGAGATTTTGCCTATTCTTCAAAGCTCTCAATCTTCTTTTCCAGAGAAACACTGAATACTTTTTACATGTTTATTGTGATACTATGCCTTTACCTTACAGTTAGTTAAAAAATAACGGAACGTATAAACTTATCTTTCCGTACAAATCTATTGATTTCTTGATTATATATTACCGCAAATTTCACAGATAAAAAATCTCTTTGTACATATATGGCACGCGCAAGTCCCTGGGCAACCTCTGAATGCGGGCCTCGGGCCAGTAAAGTATATTGTTAACGTCGCGTTTGGTTTTCGGTATATAGCGATCTCGCATAGATGTCGGTTTTGCTTTTATATATGAGATATTGTATTTAGGTATACCTAATAATTTAAACAAACATATTTGCTTTGTCATTTTAGTGATCTCAAATGACACACAAGACCCTACACTATACAATTAACCTCCTCCGCACTTTTCTATAGTTGTGCCGTCTCGTCTGGGGATTAAGTAAGTACTTCACAAAAATCGTTTCCCAATCGAGATCAATATATTATTGACAGCCGCCTATTGGGTGAATCGTTGTTCCGCAATGTTCTCCGATTACATAGCCGCCATTGGTGGCGGTTGGAGAGGAGCACGTCTGGGGAACAACCGCTTGTATTTATTGTAATAATACATAAGTTCACAGTCTAGCCACGAGTTGCATATATGTGTATATTTATTTACAAATATGTTATGTAGAATAACCATTTTCAAGCAATTTCAAAAGGGGCGTACAAACAAATGGCAAACAAACAAACAATAGATTACAAACAAATTGAGAATTATTTGAGAATACAAAGAAAGAAAGAAGCGTCAGGCCCGTTGGCAGAGGCGGGGGAGGCGGTTTCTTCCTCTTCAGGTTGATAGCGCCTAATAGGATGTTTTTGCGCCTAATTTATGTAGATCGGAAGCAAAATAAAATGCACATCAATACTCTATTGGTGCCTAATTGTCTATTAAGTGCACCCTTTCGTAAAGTCCTGACTACGGCCCTAACCACCATTGTTATAGCTTTCAATTGAATCGTGAATTGCCAGGTTCCATGTTGTCACGACTGTGCTGGTAACCTTGACCAATTTCGCACAGTGTTCAATGACCTTGACAACTTAGACCTGGAAATTCAGGAGATGATTCACATCAAGGACTGCTCGTCTTATCTCAATATTTCTTTAGCTTTGACAAAGACGTTTTGGAAGAGAACTTCTTGTGTAAACTGGCTTTAGTATTGATTGTAAGTCAGAAAGAAGAAATGGGGCTAGCTGACTCACTCCCCTTGAAGCTTTTTCTCCTTGGTACGACAAAACAGGAAAGATCACAAGGATACGAATCGGGAGAGTATACTGGGTGAGGAAGGCATTCCCAGCCTCCCATCTTTGCAGTGATTCTTTCACTTTGTGGTGACGGTGTGGCGCTGCATTTTCTTGAAGGAGGATGAATCTTCCTCTGGTCAAGTCTGGGTCTCAAATGATCTTGCAGGACTTCCAGATAGAGCTGGCGAAATCGAACACAGTGCCTTGCCCAGTGAATGGGTCGTCCTCCTTCAAGACAATGTAGCGCCGTAGCGTTACCAAGAGATAATAAAATATCTGCAAAGATGGAAGGCGGGGAATGCCTTTCTCACCCAGTATACTCTCCCGATTTGTTTCCTGGTGACTTTCTTGTTTCCTCGTATCAATGAGAAGCTTCGAATGGAGCGATTTGGTGATGTCGATTTCGTCAACCCTGCGTATCGCCAGTGTCTCAGTGATCTGTCCAAGAGTGTGTTGCACGATGGAATACATGGCCTGGTTCGCCGTTGGGAAATTTGTTTAGCGAGCAACGATGACTATATTAAATAATTGATGCTTTTATTGTTTTCCCCCAGTTTCGTGTTGGCCAATACATAAATAGACTTTTTATGGACAAATACAAACTATACTAATTTATCTATTATTTTTTTGTTTTCAAATAACCTGCTGGAGTCAAATTTATTAACGCAAGTAGTGACTTGTTAATCTTTCCTTTCGATTTTTCAACTTTGTAGCTTTTTTATGCTATCTCTCCTATATACAAATAAAATACCTACTGTTTGTTTAAAAATTTGCAGCGTCGCTAAATACTTTTTGAAAGTTTCTAATCTACAGAGTGAGTCAAAAGTCTGCGTCATTATTAGCAAAAATAAATTAAATATTATGTACAAGTTTTATTTACATGTAATTACAAGCAGTCATGATCTTATTTAAATGTATAATTGTTTGATAAAAAATGAAAATTTGTCAAATCAATGGATCGGGCGAACAGGACCTATCGAATGGCCTGCAAGGTCCCCCGATCTAACTGCATGCGACTACTGGCTATGGTCTTACCTTCGTCAGAAAGTTTACACTCCAGGCACAATCTTTCCTACTCTAAACGAATTGGATACAAAAATCAGAGAAGAACTGGCTGCTATTCCTCTCTATCTTTTTCGTCATTCAATGAGAGATTTTCCGATGCGTGTTGAGAAATGCTTTCAGAACAATGGTAGTTTATTCGAGGACTAAATGGACTTCATTTATGTTTGTTTCGAGTATTAATATTGTTAAAAACAATTATACATTTAAATAAGATTTAAGAAGATCATGACTGTTTGTAATTACTGTATATGTAAATAAAAGTTGTACATAATATTTAATTTATTTTTACTAAAAATGACGCAGACTTTTGACTCACCCTGTAGATTTCTAAAAATGAGGGATACGCCGCTGGACTTGGGGCGTTCCTTATAGACAAAAATATAACTATTACAAATTCTGAAATATTTCCCTATATATCTAAGCGCGATGAATTTAATAAAAAAAACCTCCATTGTATTAGTGTTTCTTGTCATTCTTTTGTTACATTTTGAACGTCAACCGAGATCACGTAGAACAGTTCGTCGCGGAATTTAATAGCAATATGTCATGTCTGATGTACCCTGCCTGTGTTTTTATGCCTGACTGCACGTAGACTAAATTCACTGCGTTTTTTTCATTGGCGCTTCGACAAAATTAACTGCTTCTTAGACTAAATAGACGGGTAATTTAGACAAATAAGAGGTATGCTAAGGCATATTCACTATAGAAGATTTGTGTTTACTAAAAGGTTTTTTCCTTTGTTCTCAGGAGAGAAAAGGTTTTCATTTCGAGTCTGAAACAGACACTGAGGTGATTCCAAAACTAATCAAACATATCTACGATAATCACCGAGACTCGGAGATTTCCTTCAGAGAACTGGTCGAGATGGTCACACAACAGTTGGTCAGTACCTCTTTAACATTTATTCAATGATTGAAAGCTAATTTTCAGGGTTCTAAACAGTCTTTGCAGTTTTGTAGTCTTGGGAAACCGCAGACCCCAGCCTTCCACACGATAGCGTTAGTTTCTTCTCTACAACTCCCTACTTATGTTTCATTCGACTAAATTACTACAAAACTGCCTGTCAGAATTAAATGACTTATCTGTATATTAATACAGTGCCGTAGTCAATCTCGCACCCCGCGGGGACACCAGACCAAGTCTGGACTGTTTAAATGCGTGTTTTTCGCAGCAGAGTCAAGGAGGCCAGCATACTTGGCTCTGCTGCTAATTCCTGCCTGAGATTTTGAATCCAATCCTCGGCCGAGAAGAGATGTGTCTCATCGCCCGGAGGCATCGCAGAGTCATGGAACTTCGAGCTGGACCGGAAAGTTCAGGGTAGCTTAGATAAACGCCAATGGACTCAGATAAAAGCTAACGGAGGTGGCTAAATGTCTGGAAGGCACGAAAACTGATGCGCTCGTAGTACAAAAATTAACCTCACCCCAAATCTTAAAGGATACGCTGTGGCGAAGCGCATGAACCGTACCGTGGGAGCGATGGCTAAGCTAGGATAACACCACATGGAGGAAAATCACTTATACCATCAACCGTAGCCCGTGAAAGTTTGATAAATGTAACGTATCTGTGGCACTTGCAAACACGTCGGCCATCGAACACACTTCAATCCGACTTCTGCTAGGGAACAAAAATTCTATGCACCTTCAACAAGAACTGAACCGAACGACACCTAAATTGACGACTTCATGGAAACCTTCCTCCCAATCGACAACAACTGGTTGGTCATTGGTGACCTGAATGGATATTCCCCGAATGGGATCCGGAGTCCCAAGAAAACAACAGGGGAGAGAAAGTGCCTGGATGGTTGGACAGCTCGAATCTTAGAGTACTCAACGATGGAACACCCACAAGTAGAGCTCCGGACAGTGGTAGGATATCAACACCGGCCTATACAATATTGCAGTCAATATGGGGATGGGATATTGCAGCGAAAAAGTGCCACTCTGGCTGGCAAAGGCAAGAATACGCTCCAGCAGGGGTCGACCACCTGAGACCACCAGTCTTTACGAAGTTGCCGCAAGTTAATTGAGGACTGGCCATTTTTTCCTCTTGAAATCATATCAACGTAGGCTCGGCAACGAAGAAACAACAACTTGCGAATATGGTGGTGAAGTCCTGGAGACAGCGGAACATCTTCTGTGCATTGCTGAGCAGTTGTGCAGTTCTGCACTAGGCAGTCTAGATTTGGTCACATACCTGCGGGGGACCGGCAGGACGCTGTAACGCCGGGCCATGGCGGAGAACTCTCGTATGGCGGAAAGAAGACTGGCATCAGGAGAAATGCCCACTGCCCTGAAAAGGGTTAAAGCGCAGTGAACTGAATACTGGAGTGGTCTGTTATTAGCTAAACTACGAACGTAGAGAAATGTTATCAGATGTTTAATAAGCATGCTAGTCCTTTATTATTAATTTATTATAAATTAATTATTAATAAATATTATTATATAAACAGACTGACAGGGCAGTTACAATTTCTGAACTATTATACTTTCATATAGTAAGTTTATTCCAATCATCGTCCTGCCAAACATACGTTTCTTTTTTTTCACCAATAGGAAGGCGCCTACGCATTGGCTTTCAAGAGCTGGCATTACCCGGGCGAATGTGTGGTGACACGGTGAGCATGCAATTTTTTATCTCTGAGATTTTTAGCGTTTTCAATAATTTTACGAGTATATATAAAGTTTCCGGACATTCTACATTCCTTAATAAGGTAGTTATAGTTTTGCCTAAAGCCTACTATTTATACACCTCTTCCCATGCTGCCAGGAATTAAGTTATCCAGTATTATTGGCTTTCGACTCACTCAATCTGGAGAGGTCCTTTGCTGATCTAGTTTGAGTGTATTGGGAGATACACTTTCAGGTCTAGGCCACCACCCCCCTTTCTCCAAATGGATATAGGTAGGAAAGCTGTACTGTATACCAAATAGTTTTAAACACTTTACATACGTGATACGATTTTTCATCGTTTTGTTGTTTATAATAAGAGCTTTTATCCAAAAAAATAATGTATTAAGTAAACATGCGCTTTATGTGTACTACCAAGATTGCGCGTATTTGATTCAATTGTTTCATTTTGTGTTGCATTTATCCTCGCTGTATTTCTGCCATTAACACACCCACCCTTCTTACTATTCTTGCTAAACTCTCTATTATTATACTACAAATATATTCGTACTGTACTAGTTTTCATATTTTAACATACTGTGTTATTTCAGCCGCGGAAGTCCAATGTTGGTTGGTATTAAAAGTCAGTACAAACTGTCAACGGACCACATCCCCATCTTTTACAGTAAAGGTAAGTTACAGGAGAAGCGGTGTAGTAATCGTATTTGCTTATGGGCAGTACAGTATAGTACTTATTTCTTTTTATTACATAATATTGAGATATTATAAGGAAGTAGTTCTCATAATTTGCTGGAATGTCTCTATGGAAATGAAAATTATATGCAATAGGGACACTGACTGGTTTTATGTTGAAGTGTACTTATAATTTCTGAAAGCTGTTTGCCAAGTAGAGTTACCTTCCTCGTGGTTTTTTATTTATTCTGTTAGTGACAATTTTTCTGCTGAGGTTTTTAAAATTGTGCCTCATAGGCAGCGTGTCTCCGGTATTCATCACAATAGAATACGGTGCCGCCTCCTCGGCTTTCCTTTTAGTTTCTCGAATGGTTGCTGGCCTACTCCATCTTTCACCTCGTCTCCCCGTCCCATGTTCTTTTATGCTTTGCTCTATCTCGCTTTCCTTGATCGAGCCTTTCAAGATTAGATTAAGCGAACTCCCACTTGAACTTCTAAGTAGGTGGCCTGCCAATAATATTATTCTTTCTTTGAGGCTTTTTAAGCATTTTTTAGTTCCACATCATTTGGAATGATTTTCAGGACTCTCCTATATAGAACCACTACTCGAATGCTCTTATTTTGTTTGCAATTTCCTTGTTGACAGTCCAGTCTTCTGACCCATATGTAATATAGAGAACATGTATGTGTTCAGTATCCTTTTCTTTAATGTGATATTTAGATTTCTTTTTTTTAAAGAAACTCTGCATTTTCAATATTCACGTTTCGTTTTTGCTATTCTTCTTTCGACTCCATTGACGTATTTTTACCATCATCCGTAATCCAAGTATATATTTGTAAATATGTTGGTACTTCTTTACCGTTTCCAGTAGTTTTTCTGCTTAGATGGTTTTCTCTTCTTCATCATTTACACATAAAAGTTAAATATCATGTTCTGCATTATTTTTCTATTTATGCTGTTATATTATAGTCCAATAATTACGAAACTCGTCGAATATTCTTTTTCAGTGTACGTTTTCCGGTTTTATGTACCTTAATTTAATCGGTGTTTTTCATTAAAATGAGGAATGTTGCTATATAGTATACAATTAATCTTAATAATTTATTTCTAGAAAAACGAGGTTCTCAAACTGGTAACGCTTGTTAAATATATTATCATTATAATTAGAGTTATTCATACATAGCATGTAGTTTTTAGATTCAGCGTAATTTTGAACAGTATTATAGGTAAACGGCTTTCTCTCTTTTTCATCTTGTTTCATTTGGAGAAAGTGTTACTTCACTATATTTCATTGTTGCCTGCGGGAGTTATAGGGGTGGTTAAGATTCGGTGCTGGTTTGCCATCAGTTATTGGAAAGGCCTGCCTTGACCAGCGAAAACATTTTAATTGAAATTACTGGTATAGCATAAAGTATATGCATATATATATATATAGCATACTGTATTACATTGATAGATATTACTTCGATATTGTATATGAATTATTTGATCTTTTTATTTCGAGTAATGAGAGTTTGATATTTGAAAAGTCAGTCGGTGAGTGCCCTCTCTGTTTCTGAGGTTGGCTACCATGGATCGCCAGCTCTTCCGATCTTGTGTTTTCCTTGCGCGTTCTCAGTTGCTCATCCAAGTTGACCTCTGTCTCCCTCGAGCCCTCTTCCTCTGTACTTTGCCTTCTAGCCTCGTCTTTTGTGAGGAGTTCTGACGAAAAGTGTGAACCAGATACTCCACTTTGCTTTCTTTTACCCGTTCTCAGAGGCATCTGTTCGTTCTTGCCATCACTAACGATTCATCATTGCTCTTCTTCCATTTCCATGGTATTCGAAGCATCCTCCTCAGACACCACATTTCGAAAGCTTTTAACATAAACTGTTGTGACATATCTGTTTATGGTAAACCGATTATTGTGAACCGAAATCGGTTCACAAATCAATAACATTATCCTGCATTTGTATTTAGTATTATAAATTTTTTTATTTAGTTCCTATTAAATAGATAAATTATCCCTTGAATTAAATGTAATGATAGTCTGCTCAATTAGATTGAAAAGAATTGATTACTTAGTCATTCTTTCGAAGTAGACAGTTTACTTATATAAAGTTATACACAGTGTTTCAATGTCTTCATTGTGTAATTCAATTTTCATTATAAAATATACTGAAAATAAAAGATTCTGATTTGTAAAATTATCTGATTATGTGTCACCTTTTCATTAGTAGACTTAGGTCTTATTACAGTAGATATAGCATTGCGCAGCCAGGATGTTTGACAAACATTTAAAACAGCGTAGATCAATTATGATTGATGTAGCGAATAAACGCACATGCATTGACAAATTATTTACTGTAGTCGCACATGAAATAATGTAAATTGTATGGTCATATGGCGTTCTAAAGTTTTTAGTTTAATTGAATGATTGTCAGTACTTTAAATTGATATATTTTATTCAAATTAATTTCGGTTTGTTTTTTATATTACTGATGATTTTGTGTTTTTTATAAAGGTGGACTTATAGTATACTGTTAATTTTGAGCAGGGAAATGTCGTACGTGGTAACTATTTTTCGTTAACATTTTAATTGTTTGCATTTTTAAGTAAAAGTTACTGATTTATGGCCAGCAGTAAGAACTGTTTTCTTTGAATGAATTTCCAACTATAATGAACTTTCGTATTTTTTCTGTAATATTGGTGTAGCATTTCTAGAATATACGGCGTCCAACGACATTGTTTTTCTGACATGAGGAACACACACACACACACACACACACATATATATATATATATATATATATTATATACAGTGCTGGCACAAAGTTTGGAATCATTACGATTTCAGCCGAAAAAACTAAATTACGCTTAAAAAGTAAAACGTGACAGCTCCAAACAAAATATTGTATTCTAAACCAAGCAAAGACAGGCATATGTAAAACCGTAAAGAGTTGAGTCAGTATTTCGTATGGCCACCTCCATTTTTCTGGCAACTCGTAATTTATTTTTTTCCGGCTGAAATTGTAGTGATTCCAAAATTTGTGCCAGCACCTGTATAGTGCAGTATTCTCATGTTTTATTATCATACCCCTAAAAATAGAATGTTGAAACATACATGTGTGTTGGGTGAACTGTAATAAATTTATTGAAAGCACGTCGTTTTGTCGAAATAGAACGCTATTTCTCTATTAAAAATTACATAAATTGTCTTAAAAAGCCTAAGTCATATATATGGGTCTAGGTTTGAACTTTTTAAAAGTTTGTGTATTTGTCAGTTTGGATAAACTCATTTTTAAATCGATGTCAGTCAGTACATTAATGTCCCCGTACCAACTTTGTAGAGAATAGAGGGGGTTTATTGTCGTCATCCGAGTCGCTGCGTCAGCAATCAACTACAGAATTCCACCCAGTTGGACCGCATAAAGAAGTGGAATACTTTTTTGCCAGTGATGCCAGGTGAGAAAATTGTTTCGATTTAGTCTTTTGGCGTTGTATGAAGTGTTATTCACTTTGTAAACATTGAAGTTATTAGTACAGTAGTAATAATTTGCATAGCTTTTGTTTATCTACTCCTTAGTCAGGGCCGGGTGAAATAGAATGAAGAAAATTGGGAGCCTGTGTATTAGAGTATATGTTTAGATGAATTTAGATTTCAGAATGAGATAGATTGGAAGAAGGGTTGAGAGTGAACTAAAGTCGAGGGTGAATTATATTTAAGCATGAAAGAGTTAAATAGAATCGAGATGTCATATTAATTTAATTATCCACTCTAGTTGTTTAAGATGAAACATTTGAGCGCTTTTTTGAGTTTTTTATTTCAATTTGTTTACTTGTGGAGAGTTTCTTTGGTGATGGGATACACGCCAGTCAGGCGTCTTGGTAATGAGTCAGCAAACATTCGGACACATGCTGTTGCGGCTGAGTGAGGCCAGACCACAGTGAATTTTCATAGTGTTTTCTGCTAACACATATGCCCCCTTTACAGCTTGTTTGAATTCAGTAAGAAACTTACAGAGCAAAAGCCAACCAGGCGGAATAGCTCTCTTGGATAGGATTGGATTGGATACACGCCTTGTCTTCGATTGATACCAAACTAACTCACCTCCGTGCATCTGCATATGAACCCGCAAATACATTAATAACGCCAGTTTTATTTTATTTGAATTTCCCGCTAATCTCTTTCAAAGTATCAATTGAGGATAGGGTCCGTTCACATATTATATAAAGCCAGGAGAGTAGGGGTGGTTTGGCCTGTCATATGGCTAGGGTTGGCCTAGCGTTATAACTGCGTATATGGGTGGGTAAGGTGATGGTTAGAAAAAAGCAAATTGTGCGTATATATAATATGTGAATGACCCCATACTGATTTTCTCTTTTCCCTCTGCCATCAACTGTAGAGTGGCTGAAAAACGGCTATCGTAGTTTGTGCCACGCGAGACAACCTTGAACTATCAATAAAGAAAGCCCTACTGACATAAAATATTTTCTCCACTTCCTTATTGTACTTTATGTAATAATAATGCATCACATTTTCTCCGAGTATTTAACTAACCTCTGCTCCACCAATATTTATTTTAAATGTGTTGTCATATATATTCTATGAATGTCTCTTTTAAAATGCTTAATAATTACAGTATTGTGTAGAATAATCAAAAACAGATAGCAAAATTGTTAAGAGTATTGATTTATGGATTCTCTGTCTTATATCGTGAGCGGTGCTCAGTGCCACAGCACTGCCGCGGTATAGGTGTGTTCTAAGCTATCATAAATAAAACTGTTTTGCTTGGTATAAGACGACTTCTAACACTGGCGTCGCAAGCTATGATTTTAACAACTGATAGCGA